>JBBPNP010000154.1:0-58205 GCA_038090955.1 Xerocomellus intermedius
CACCGCATCTCCAATAAGTGCGACACTGTTTCGTACGCAAAACGGGAGCGGTTTCACGACGTGCAGGGCCCACTTGGACGGATTTTCGCAGAGCTGCATCGTGTGTGGCTTGGACGAATCCAGTTTGTTCAGTGTGGAGGGAGCTCACCTTCACCACCGTCTTTGCGTCAGGTTCGAAGCTGTCAAAGTATTCAACTAGCTCGTTACGAGTCGCATCGGATACCCAGCGCCCTTCGTAGTGCGTGCCCGCCAAATTCGGATTGCATACGGTTGCCCCAATATTGATGATAGTGCCTTTGGAAATCGGATAGGTAACGAGGTACTACGAACGGTGAATAAGTGAATCTGAATATCAAGGAAAAGCCAAACACGTCTACCCTGCCCTTTCCGGCGTACTGCATAGCAAAGTGAGGTGTAAAATTATGCACCGTGCAATTGAATTCTCACCATTGTGAACTCTTTCAACGAGATATTTACTGGATTTTCCTTCCTCAATGTCTCCGCAGGGACGAGGGAACGATATACAGACATCCCTGTGAACGTTGCGTCCATGTATTGTTTGAGATCTGCCTTGTCATCGCCATTGTATTTGGATGTTGCTTCAAACATCGTCTTCCGAACTGCGGAGCGAATCCCATCAGCTCCAATGAGTACATCAGTGGTCGCAGTAGTTCCGTCCGCGAATTCGAGGCTGATCGGTGACGTCAAATGCACTTCTTCTTCTTCGGGTTCGATATAATTGACGAGCCGCTTCTTGGGATGTACTGTGCATGAGGTTGGGAGGTGCCTTTCTAGGACAGCTACCATGTGCTGTCGATGCATGGGGGAGGGTGCATCTTTGGCCCTTTCATGAAAACAGGTCCTAATAATAACGGGGGAACTCACCGTGAGGGGCTCTATGGAACCAGGGGTATCCGCCCTCGCGTATGTCTGCTCGCCTTACTTTTGGGCCTGATGTGGCGGTTAGATGGAAACCGCCACAATCTAAAATTGCTACTCACCTTGGATCCTTTCAGGATCGTGCGTCAAGATTTGTTTGAAATCGTCGAATAACCCAAGCTCGATCAAAACTTGGTGGGTCTTCTTCGATATAGTAATTCCTACACCGGAAGTGTCGATAGAGTCGTGTGCTTCGTATAGATCAATGGGTACAGAAGGGTCATATTTTCCGATCGTAATAGCGAGGACGAGGCCGCCGATACCAGCGCCACTGCGGGGTATTTGAGTGACAAGCGCGTACGTGAACATAGTTACTCACCAGATGGCAACACGGAACTTGGGTCCCGACACAGAGGGAGACAGCAGAGCTGACATTGTGCTTCGGTAGAGTGAGGGAAATTAGGAGATTAAGTTACCTGACCTGCGGAAAGATGGGTCATTTTTATGTTGTCCGAGAGTCGGATACACATAGTCATTCATCGCCGTAATTTACGTGATCCTAATTATCCTGTTGGGCGCATCCGAGCACGATGATGCGATGCCCGGTGCGAGTCGATACTGGCAAAGTACTGATTCACGGTGACCGTCGGACCGATGCATATGTGATGTACCCCCGATAAGCTGACAAGCACACCCCCATGTCGCAAGTGAATGATCCGTGTTTGCCTGAAAACGAGCCTTCTCGCCGTTCTGACTCCGAGCACCTCTGTCACCCATGCCTCCCTGTTGTTCGTTGTCTCTTATAATACAGTACGTGCGGAAGTCTTGGCGAGTCTGGAAATGTCATGGCTCGATGGGGTAGTGGCAAACCAAGGAAACGAGCCACCTGAGCGCTAGCCAAACTTCCCGTAGGGGTAGGGCCATATAGAGACGCATTTGCGGACTTTGAATTGGCCTGAAAAGGATACCAATATCATGATGATCGGCTCCATGCTCACGACGACTCGGAGACAGCGATGAAATACTTTTCCACCCGTGGACACCCAGGCGAGCAGTCCTTCGAGGACGTAAGTCGCACCGTCTGCTACCCTCCATGCTGACCTCCACAACATTGTCGGACTCGTGACAGGTTGTCCTGGCTGGCCTCGCCCCAGACGGCGGGCTCTACATTCCAAAAGATATCCCAAGCCTCCCTGAAAACTGGCGATCTGAATGGGCCCATCTTTCCTATCAACAACTCGCTATCAATATCCTCTCACTCTTCGTCTCTCCCGATGAGCTTCCCCCAGCCGATCTTGTTCGGCTTGTCAACAGGACATACGCCATTGGCCCATCCGTGTTTCGCGATCCATCTATCACACCCCTTGTTCAACTCGATCCTAAAACATACATACTCGAACTGTTCCATGGGCCCACCTATGCATTCAAGGACCTTGCACTCCAGCTCGTTGGGAACCTCTTCGAATACTTTCTCAATAGACGCAATTCCCAGAGAGCTCCCGAACAACCACCCGAGAAGCTCACTGTTGTCGGTGCCACCAGTGGTGACACTGGAAGTGCTGCTATCTACGGCCTGCGCAACAAAGCCAACATCTCCGTTTTCATTCTCTTCCCTCAGGGCCGAGTATCGCCGATCCAGGAAGCTCAGATGACGACTGTCCTCGACGAGAACGTCCACAACTTGTCTGTCAGCGGGACATTTGACAACTGCCAGGTAAGCACAACTTCCATCGTTCTGCACTGGAAAATATGGTATAACCCCCATCTTACAGGATATCCTCAAATCCCTCCTAGCTGACAAGCAGTTCAACGAAAAACATCATTTGGGAGCAGTAAATTCCATTAACTGGGCCCGTATTCTCGTCCAGATTGTCTACTACTTCTCTGCCTACTTTCAGCTCCTCAATAACCCCAACGTCGATCTCGACCATTCCGAGATCCAATTTGTCGTCCCTACGGGCAACTTTGGTGACATCCTCGCAGGGTACTACGCCAAACGTATGGGCCTGCCTATGGGTAAACTTGGAGTTGCTACAAATTCAAACGACATTCTCGCCCGATTCTGGAAGAGTGGGTCGTACCAGAAAGTTGATCCCAGTGCTGCCCCTGTAGTGGGTGGGGTCTACGCAACTTGTAGTCCTGCCATGGATATTGCAGTGTCAAGCAACTTTGAACGGTTGCTCTGGTACCTTGCCTATGAGAATGCAGAGCGGAACGACGAGACATCGAAGCGTGCAGCTGCGTGTGTCCAGGTACACGACTGGATGGCTGCGATCAAGAATAGAGGGGCCGTCGATCTATCGGCGGTGCTTGAGCGTGCACGGAGAGACTTCGTCGCAGACAAGGCGAACGATGAACAGGTGGGTTTCAATGTAGACCTGGGTGTGCAGCGAGTTAACTCATTGATCACAGACGATCGCCACCATCCGAAAATACAACGAGACCAAGTCATACCTTGCCGACCCGCACACCGCCGTGGGGTTGCATGCCGCCGAGGTGTTTGCGAAATCCAAGTACGTCTTATGATTTGTTCGGTATTGTACGCTGGACTCAATGAATGCCTGCCATAGCTCCGCCGCTACCGTTCAAGTCGTCCTTTCCACCGCCCACCCGTCCAAGTTTGCCGAGGCTGTCCAGAGAGCCCACTCTTCGTTTGATCCCGAGACGGTGTTCGGTGACCTCTTGTCGCGTGAACGTCGCGTAGAGGCTATAGTGGGTGCGGAAGAGGAGCTCATTGGGCTTGTCAGGAATGCGATAGACAGGGTTGCGAGCCGGGAACACCCGTGAACTGAGAGAGGCACCATGTCGCGCATCTATGATATAATTCAGCAGGTGGATTGGGTTGTAACCATTATGAAACTCGAAGCGGAATGGACGAGATGTATTTTTCATGCTATGTTGGTGCTGGCTGCGGTTCCGGTTGGGCCGGGCATCCACAACAGCAGAACTTCTGCCGCGTAGGCGACTGCAATTCTCTCTCGCAGCGGCTTCAACACACCGACGCCATCATCTGAAATAAGAATGCACTGCATCTTCGCTGAGCGACTACAGAACAGTGTATAATGTACCCGAATGATCCCACACAGGTCGAGATCACGACTCGGAGGTTCCAGTGGCGGCAACTTTAAAAATCTCTTGGTTCTCACAACATACCCCTCAAAGGAGCGCAGTCAGCGACGTAGACGCTATCTGAGAATACCTCAATGGCTCCGTTAAAGCCTCCCCAAGCCCCACTCACTTGAAAACATACCGTTCAAGGTGTCGACAAGCTCATCACCGAAGCACTAGAGAAGAAGAAGAAGGTTAGCGATGCCATTGTCAAGTTACCCGCGGACAACCTCGATTTCGACAACGTGAGCACTGTTTCCATCCCTCCTGCACACTGAAAAGCCAACCTCTCTATTTCAGGTGTTTGTGAGTGTACATGGGTGCAAACTAGGAAGTGCTTCCTAGACATTCAAATCCCTCTTCATATATAGTCTGCCTTGGCGCTCGCCGAAGCTGAGCTAAAGAGTGTCTCGGAACCGCTCGCTTTTTGTCAGAACGTCTCGACAGACAAGGAGCTACGCGATGCCTCCACCTCAGCCGAGGAGCGTACACGCAAATTTGCGAACGAACAATCGATGCGAGAGGATCTATACAAAGCTAAGGCGACTGCCGAAGCAAACTTGCGCAAGACAGGTGCTTGGGGTGAATTGAGTGCTGAGCAGAAGCGACTTGTTGAAAAGATGTTGCTCGATGGCAGGCGAGCTGGTTTGGCGCTCGAGAAGAAGGAAGACAAGGAGAGGCTCAAGATTCTCAAGGACCAACTTTCAGATGCGTGCTTGAAGTTCATAGTTGGTGACTGCACTTCACATTGGTATTGACGGTGCTAATGCACACTGTAGAAAAACTTCAACGAGGAAAATGTGAGTTAGGCACTTTTGTTCGGCGGTATTGATAGAAAAGACGTCATACAGGGTCACGTCAGCTTCACACGGGAGGAACTGGATGGTGTTCTAGAGGATGTGATCTCTGGTTATGCTCAACGAAGAGAAGGTGACAAGGTATTGTATGATGTCACATTTAAGACGCCGGATATCTGGCCGCTCGTGAGTTCCATATTTCCATCAAAGCGTTCGGTTGGTCTAAAAACATGGGATGAAGCTCGAGCGCGCAAATAATGCCTCGACGCGCAAGGCCGCGCACACGGCCCACGAGGCTCGGCTAGCGGTCAATGTCGAGCCCTTGAGCACCATACTCCGTCTACGCAAGGAGATCGCCGAGGTCTTGCAGCATGATTCATGGGCGGATTATGCCACCGAGGTGAAGATGTCAAAGAGTGCTGCTAATGTCAAGGAGGTGAGTAAGATTGAGGTTCGTCTCTCTATTGCGTGACCCAATTTCGCATGTAGTTCTTGGATGAGCTCAGGGAATATCTTGATCCTATCGGAAAGAAAGACGTTGAGGCCATTATCGCACTTAAAAATAAGGATTACACGAAGCATGGATTGCCTATCGATCACAACCTTCACATTTGAGACTCCAGGTACATACATCGATTCTCCAGACACCTATACTGCAGCGTTTGGTTGATAACGCGGGTCTCGCTACTAGATATTATAGCCGCCTCTACGTCGAACACAACTTAAGCCTGGACGGTTCTCTCGTCAAAGAATACTTCCCTGTTTCGTTCGTCGTCCCCGCCATTCTTGACATATACCAAAATCTTCTCGGGGTCAAATTCGTAGAGGTCGATGGTGAGGCAAAGGATGTGTGGCACCCCGGTGAGTCATCTCCACACCCTTGTATCGTATACTTACGTGATCGATGTGCATCCAGATGTCCAACAGTTCGCGGTCTGGGAAAAAGATGCACAATATGAGTCGGGTTTCGTCGGGCACTGCTACCTCGACCTTTACCCTCGTGGTATGTTGGAACTGATTGTCTTACGACATTGCACACCCTCAAACTTCTAGAGGCCAAATTCCCTCATGCCGCTGTATTTTGCATCCTCCCAGGTTACGAGCTCCCTAATGGGAAACGGCACTATCCCCTTGCAACCATGGTTGCTAACCTCGCGAAGCCGACGCCGGAGCGGCCAGCACTCATGGGACACTTCGATGTAACGATTCTCTTCCATGAGATGGGTCATATTTTCCACGAATTGTTGAGTCAGACACGATATTCGCGGTTCCACGGAACAACTGTTGCGCTTGATTTCGCGGAGGCGCCATCGCAGATGCTCGAGAATTGGTCGGGTATGTTACTATTCTGTGACGTGGCGACTAACTTGAAGTGGGCCGCATTTCAGGTGCTGGGAGCCCGAGGTGCTGAGAAAGATGTCGAGTCATTACAAGACACAAGACCCGTTGCCGGACGACCTCATCACCAAGATCGTGAAGAGGTTGGCATCCATGTTTCAAATGTACATTTTTTCGGATACTGAGCCAGATGCACGCAGTCGCTACGTCAATGTTGGGCTTTTCTACCTGCGCCAGCTCGTCTACGCGACGTTTGATCTCGTGGTCCACGACAACAGTTTGGACGCAAATACAGACTACACCAAGTTGTGGAACGAAATGAGACAGGAAATTACCCACCTCAAGGGCGGAGACCAGCCTGGCCAAGGTGCCTTTGGACACATCGCTGGTGAATACGACGTTGGATACTATGGGTATGTCGTCCCGGTCGGCGCTTCATCCCTCTCGATCGCAGTCAGACTGACGTGTGTATCATAGATACACTTACTCGCTCGTATTCGCTGCAGACATGTATGCAACCGTATTCAAGAAAGCTCCACTTGATCCCACGCTGGGCAAGTTGTACCGCGAAACGATCCTCCTTCCTGGAGGGAGCCGGGACGAGATGGATTTGCTCAAGGTGTGTAGTGGCCACCAAACACGCGCAGTGCACTGATTATTCCTGGTTTACGGTAGGACTTTTGGGGGCGCGAACCGAACCCAAAGGCGTTTATCAATGAAATTGAGCAGGCCGGACGACCCGTGTGACGATTGGAGGACTTTCCATGATGCATGTACGATAGCTGCACATCCCCGGGAACGGTTGACCGTCGCTACAGTGTCGTATTGTGATGTTGCGCCATAGGCAGCATATCCCTAACACGACCGACTGAAAAGTCTGTCACGAGCAGCGGCACAAAAGCGTGTAGTAGAGCTGGCCAGCATACCCTTGAGATATGTATAAATAATAGGTTCTCGATCCAGCAGGCGCCTGTTTCGTCCGTACCGGTTCCGCAGAGGGTTACGCTGATGCTAACCTAACTGGATAAAACCGCGATTACCTCCTACACCGCTGCAGGGTTGTTTGAGTGACAGGCGCGAACGTGAACATAGCTCCTTACCCACGGAACTTGGATCCCGACTTAGAGGAGGACAACGGAACTGACATTGTACTTTAGTCCAGTCAAGAGACGATATCGATATCTGACCTGCGGAAAAACCGTATCGCTTTTATGTCGTCCAAGAGTCGGATACTGTCACTGATCGATCAGTAAACTTAGGGCCGCGATAAACGAGGAGATTTTCCTTTTCATCAGGAAACCGGAAAAGCAGAAACCACAAGTCAGTACGTGCTCATTTACATCAGCAACCCATAGGCTTTAAGTAAGCGCTCAGTGAGTGCTCAATGAGCTAGTACTATAGTACTTTGCTTGAAGCCGCTTACGGTTATTTTGGCCGGGCTGCCCTGGAAAGTGCAGCTAAACGAGCACTATGATAACTTGTGGTTTCTGCTCTAGAGTTGGGTACCACGGTCGACCGCCACTGGTTCAAGTTGGCAGGAAATCAGCTCTGTAGGTCCGACTCGACTCGGACTACCTATAGTAATTTGGCAGCTAAGTTCGCCCTTGCTTTCTTCCTGAAATTCCCAAGCGCTCTGCGTGGAGTCCAACGCGTAAATCACAGATTCAGAAGTTGTAGAGGTGCCGGCCTGACGAGCAATGACGTATTTACCCCAGGTCGCGCGCAAGATGATGTTGCACATGAGGTAGACTGAGAAAGATGTGAGATATGCAGCATGATGCACAGTGGCCGCTGCGCGCAAACGACAAAGGTAATACTGTACCATTCATAAGTACTATGCCAGTGTATATGGCGCCTCAAGCAAGTTCCAGCTTCACATACACAAGGCTTTGAACGTTCGTGGCGAGGCAAGTCAGCCCATGTTACAGTCACCTGATCCTTGCTCTAAGAGACCGCGGAAGCTAGCACTACCGGCTCAATTCCAGCTCAACAATATTAATGGATGGATATACCCAGCCAGTCAGATAATTAATGATGGTTTGCTCAAAATGGTTCTAGTAGTAGGGGAGGATAGTGTCGCAGCCTATATACGTACATGAATGTGACCTAGGTAAAACGGAGTGAACGAATGACTCCAGAAGCGAGTGTTTGATGTGTCCTAGTTGGCTATCTGACCAGCCAACGCTTGCAATTTCAATTCTGCGTCCTCCCATGCCTGCAGAGCACTGCTCGATTCATCCATAAAATCCCGTCGTTTGAGAATCTCCTGCTTGATGGTCTCCATCCCCTCCCTCTCGTACGCACCGATGCCACAGTTGTCCAGATCGTCTTCATTTCTTGTCCCGTCATAGTACCCTGGTGCCATGAAGGTGTACAGCCATCCAGCCGACAACGAAAAGCTCGCAACAGAACGAGCAAACGGGAACCGAATCTCTTCGTAGATGCGGAGGACATCTTGGACGCGAGACAGCGGCGTAAGTGGATGCGTGATCAGCCGGCCAAGTATAAATGCATCCTATGTAGACGTCGTTTGAACGACAACACATGAGCGACGGAATTACGGAAGGGACGCACGTCGATCGCTTGACCCGCGCCGGCACCAAAGTGAGGCGTCATGGCATGACACTGGGGGATTCAATCTTTCGTCAACGAAAGCCTACGACGCCCAGCCTGAGAACGACGCACCGCATCTCCGATAAGTGCGACCCTGTTTCGTACGCAAAACGGGAGCGGTTTCACGACGTGCAGGGCCCACTTGGACGGATTTTCGCAGAGCTGCATCGTGTGTGGCTTGGACGAATCCAGTTTGTTCAGTGTGGAGGGAGCTCACCTTCACCACCGTCTTTGCGTCAGGTTCGAAGCTGTCAAAGTATTCAACTAGCTCGTCACGAGTCGCATCGGATACCCAGCGCCCTTCGTAGTGCGTGCCCGTCAAACTCGGGTCACTCACGGTTGCCGCAACGTTGATGAGAGTACCTTTGGAAATCGGATAGGTGACGAGGGACTACGAATAGTGAATAAGTGAATCTAAATATCAAGGAAAAACCAAACATGTCTACCCTGCCCTTCCCGGCGTACTGTATAGCAGAGTGAGGGTAAAATTATGGATCGCGTAATTAAATGCTTACTGTTGTCAACTGTTTCAACGAGATATTTTCTGGATTTTCCTGCATCAACGCCTCCGTAGAGACGAGGGAACGATATATTGATATCCCTGTGAAAGTCGCATCGATGTATTGTTTGAGATCTGCCTTGTCATGGCCATTGTCTTTGGATGCTGCCTCAAACATCGTCTTCCGAACTGCGGAGCGAATCCCATCAGCTCCAATGAGTATACCAGTGGTCGCAGTAGTTCCATCTGCGAATTCGAGTCTAATAGGTGACATCGAATACCTATCTCCTTGTTCGGGTTCAATATAATTGACGAGCCGCTTCCTGGGATGTACTGTGCATGAGGCTGGGAGGTGCTTTTCTAGGATAGCCACCATGTGCTGACGATGCATGGGGGAAGGTCCGTCTTATGCCCTTTCATGAAAACAGGTCCTAATAATGGACAACGGGGGAACTCACTGCGATGGGCTATGTGGAACCAGGGGTATCCGCCCTCGCGTATGTCTGATCGCCTCACTTTGGGGCCTGATGTGGCGATCAGACGGAAACCGGCACAATCGGAAATTGTCACTCGCCGTCGTTTCTTTCAGGATCGTGCGTCAAGATTTGTTTGAAATCGTCGAACAATCCAAGGTCAATCAAAACTTGGTGGGTCTTTTTCCATAGAGTAATTCCTACACCGGCAGTGTCGATAGAGTCATGTGCTTCGTATAGATCAATGGGTATGGAAGGGTCATATTTTCCTATTGTAATAGCGAGGACAAGGCCTCCGATACCAGCGCCGCTGTGGGGTCGTTTGAGTAATAGGAGCGAACGTGCCAGTGGACATAGCTCCTCACCAGATGGCGACACGGAACTTGGGTCCGAGTCTCGACTCATAGGGAGACAGCGGAACTGACATTGTGCTTCGGTAGAGTGAGGGAAATCAGGAGATATTATCTGACGTGCGGAAAGATAAGTCGCTTTTATGTTGTCCGTGAGTCGGATACACATATGTAGCCATTCATCGCCTTGGGCGGTCGAAGCCCAAGTAATTTACGTGATCCTCATTACAATGTTTGATGCGATGGCCGGTGCGAGTCGATACTGACAAGTAGTGACTCACGGTGATCGTCGGACTGATGCAAAGCTGCTAGAAGGAAATGCGGGGTCGATACATTTCGAGGTTTCGTGGTGTGTGTGACGTACGTCCGATAAGCTGACAAGTACAGCCCCCTGTCACAAGTAAATGATCCATGTTTGACTGAAAACGAACCTTCTCGCCGTTCTGGCTCCGAGCACCGCTGTCACCCATACCTCCCCGTTGTTCGTTGTCTCGTATAATACAGTACGTGCGCGAGTCTGGGAATGTCATGACTCGATGCGGTAGTGGCAAGACTGGAACAGGCAAATACTAGGTCAGCACCTCACACCGACGATGATTTGGTCAGAGATTCTCGATATGATCCAAAGCGAGAGATACGTGGATGATAGAGCACTGGTGTGCAGAGCCTGAATATAGCGCAAATTGGTGACGGGACGGGGAAACGAGTTTCCCGCATGACATGGTTGCCAGGAAAGTAGGAGTGGTGTTTGTCACAATGTTGCCCGCTCCACCAGCGCATCTCCATCACCGGACACCAGTGTTCTACTGCGAGACGTTGTCCTCTGTGCAGCTGATCAACAACAGCACTCCGGAAAAGGACCTCTAGCTCCGTTGTACTCGAACAAAAGTTTAGCTGGATTCATCTCCGGCTGTGGACACGTTTACAGACTGGGTTGTAAAGAAATAAGCAGCTTACCTGCATACTACGGGAACAGTAGGACCATAGGGACGCAGAATTGCGAGCAAATAACAGTTCGTGGACTTTGAATCGGCCCGAAAAGGATATCAATATCATGCAGTGCTCACGGTGACGGAGACGGCGATGAAATACTTTTCCACTCGCGGACACCCAGGGCCCGCGAGCAATCCTTCGAGGACGTAAGTCGCACCGTCTGCTACCCTCCATGCTGACCTCCCCATGTCGAACTCGTGACAAGGTTGTCCTGGCCTTGCCCCAGACGGCGGGCTCTACATTCCAAAAGATATCCCAACCCTCCCTGAAAACTGGCGATCTGAATGGGCCCGTCTTTCCTAAGTACCAACAACTCGCTATCAATATCCTCTCACTCTTTATCTCTCCCGACGAGCTTCCCCCATATTCTCGTCCAGATTGTCTACTACTTCTCTGCCTACTTTCAGCTCCTCAACAACCCCAACGTCGGTGTCGACCGTTCCGAGATCCTATCTGTCATACCTACGGGCAGCTTTGGTGTCATCCTCGCAGGGTACTACGCCAAACGTATGGGCCTGCCTATGGGTAAGCTTGGAGTCGCGACAAATTCAAACGACATCCTCGCCCGATTCTGGAAGAGCGGGTCATACCAGAAAGTTGCTGTAGCGCGCGTAGTCTAAGTAACCTTCAGTCCCTGCCATGGATATTGCAGTGTCAAGCAAATTTGAAGGGCGGAGACCAGCCACTTTGGGGGGCACGAACCGAACCCAAAGGCGTTTATCAATGAAATTGAGCAAACCGGACGAGCCTTGTGACGATCGGAGGACTTTCCATGATGCATGTACGATAGCTGCACATCCCCGGGAACGGTTGACCGTCGCTACAGTGTCGTATTGTGATGTTGCGCCATAGGCAGGATACCTCTAACACGACCGACTGCAAAGTCTGTCACGAGTAGCAGTACAAAAGCGTGTCGTAGAGTCCCTAACGTTCCCCTTGAGATTTAAAAATATGTATAAATAATAGACTATGGGATGACAGGAAAGTTTGGAGGGGCATTGTCCGTCGGGTAGTCGTCACAGTCATAAATCGGCGCATCGAGGTAGAAAACGAGAAAGGTCGGTCATCGCAAAAGAATCCAGCCATCAGACCAACTCTCTCAACTTCTTTGAAAGAGACGGTTTCTCCAGCAGTAACCCTTCGTCCCCAGTTTCCTCGAGAGTGGGTATGTGCTGCAGGTCAGCTCAGTACGAGAACGACAAGTGGGATCAAAAAGCGGTCGCGTACCGAAACGAAGTCCAGTTCAGCGAGGGGAGTCTGTCAAATGAGCGCATCAACAAGCGTCCAGGTGATCGACGACCAGGGCCGATGGGTGATGCTCAGGCTTACCATCTTCGTTTTATACCTCAACTTGTAGCCGATGAAGAGCGAGAAAAAGATGGGCAGACTGATGTCTGGTAAAACAGGCAGTCAGAGCACGCATTCGGGTCGGTCGCAAGGTCCAGACTTACAGGCAGCAATAAACTTGGAAGTATCCCAACTCCAGAATATGGATATGCCGCTTATGAGGATGTAGAAGGAAACCCTGCGAGCGTCGCATATAAGATCCAATATTGGATGGATGACATACGACGTACCAGAAAACCGCCCACATGGCGGCATAGGGCTGCAAAGGTGACCTGTAGATGCCACGAGGGACGATCCCTTGTCGTCTTAGGCCATAATCTGCATACGCGTTTGTGAGAAAACGCTTCGTTGCAAGGGGCTCGCGACTTACAGTAACGCAGGTACGTCGTGTTGATGGTTACCCAACTGTGATATGAAAACATCGATAATGGGTAGAACCAAGCACCTGGATACAGCTTACCCAATGAATCCAGCCATGGCGGCTGCACGAATAGGTCAGCTATCGATGTATCCTTCGAACACGGCTTGTGCACTCACCTAAGCTAACAAACCAGCTTGACACCGACGTCAGTCACAACGCTTCTATGAGGAAGATAGGTCATACTTGAAGACTGTTCCTGATGACGCAGCCACGGTCATGAACGCCAAAAAAGAAAAGAGCCACTGTTCAAAGTGATCCATCAATCAAGGGAACAACAAAAACCTGACAGAGATAATACATACAGAGACAATGACTGCAACCCATGGTAGACCACTCTCGGTGCAAGTTGTGAAAATCTTTGGCGCCTTGTTCTGCACCGCAAGCCCATATAGGATGCGGGATGCAGAGAAGATGAACGTGTTAGCCGCAGAGAAAGCAGCTGTAATCAACACAGCATTGATAATGGAAGGGAGAACTGCGTGGAAAATGAAAGTATGAGCGATCAAGTAATGGCTGATTTCTGAGTGTTTCAGACCTTTGACCCCTGCCCTTTGAAATGCAATCACAAAGGGAGATTGGGCAGCAGACGCCCCGGGTCTAGAAAAGATTGTCAAACGGAAGTCGGGTATAGTAAGTAACTAGTTACTGTAATAAGGCTGAATCGTTAGAAGGAACGACCATTCCAACCACTATCACCGAGGCAATCTTGAAACAACTAAGATCAGTCGAGGTAACAATGGGCGAAAACATCGCTCACGAAGAAGAATACCAGTCTGAATATCACCGTCTTCATTGCCTTGATAATGTTTGTCCTGGGTTGTTGCGCCTCGGCGGCGGTGCTGTGCGCGACATGGAAGATCTAGTCAAACAAAGGGCAGCTGAGCAACTCACATTGATATTAGTTCAATACCACTAAGGGAGAATGCAGCGGGAGTAATGGAAACAAGCAATCCGAGAAATCGACCGGTAGCACCTGGCTCCAGTGCTACGCGGAATGACACGATCTCATCAGCATTATACCACGAACGACCGAACTAACTTACTAGAAACCATAGGTCCCGGATTCCGCCAATACTGTCCAGGTCGTCAGTAAAGTCATTGGCGAAGCTTAGAGTGACTTGCCTCGAAGCCAATTCTGAAGATGCGAGATGAATAATATGAAGACAATAGATATGAAGACTCACACTTGGTGATCAGGTCCTCCTCCAAGGCTGATCGCGAGCCCTCCGATTATCTTTCACTTGAATAAATAAAGGATGATAAAAAACAAATCGGCAACTTACAAGACCAACCACGAGCATAACTACAAATCCATTGGATTCAGCAGCACTCCTGAATTCATATAACACTTACTTTTCAGTGCCGCGAAGAAAATTTCCGCTATGGATGGTGAGCAGGATCGAACGAGACATTTGAATCTAACTCACAATTTCCAAACCATCTAGTGGATAAAGTGAGGATAGTGTCACAGCGGAAAGGGGACTCGAAACTGACCGGACACCAAATAGGTTTATGAACAGGAGCGCCACGATGATTACCGCAATGTAGATTGCAGTGTGGTCCTGCTGATTCATCCGTGAGGCTCACGGCCAGTGCACTGATTTGGGAATAAAGTGTCTCACGTTGGTATCCCAAAATGTAACCATTGCAGAGAACGCAGTGATCTCGAGCGGTATAGCAGTTCCAACATACTAGACTATCACTTAGCGCGGAAACAATAAAAGGGCTGTTAGACTCACGTAGAAATAGTTCTGCACGGCATACAAAGGTAAGCAGGAGAAATACCAAACGATCTTACACGCGAACCCATCCGAGCTGCCATCGAGTAAATATTAATGAGATCAGCAGGTGCATGATACTACGCTCACCGCAAAACCGATGGCAGGATCTAGCCATCTTGCAGCTGAATGTGTTGGCTCAACGCGTTGCATTCGACAACCCGAGATCCAACTTACCGTATAGCAATAACGATCCAGATATGGGCGCATAAGCTGTCATCTCCCCGACAGATAATATCGTACTAGATCAAGTTGTGCAAAGGAAGTAAAGGAGAAAGAGGGAGAGCGCACGCATAGACGACCGTTGACACATGAATATAAACTAGGAGCGAGCCCAAAGGACCTGTGAGCGCGAGAATTTCTCCGAGGCCGAAGAAGAGGCCGGTGCCAATAGTCCCAGCAAGCTTGTGATCCGCTCAGCCTACATCGCCACGCTGGCACAAGAACGACCTACTGCAATCCTGTTCAGGGGACGGTCAGCGCAGTAACTCGAGACACCGTAAATAACCTGTTACATCTGGATATGCTGCTTTCCGAGCTGACGTTTGACATGGTCGAGATTCTTATCGTACACGAAATCACCGGGCGCTGAGGGTTCAACCACTTTTTCTTGGCTGGGTGTAGTACTGGTCATAGTGATCGCGAGGCAAAAGATATGAGGGGACAAAACTTGTCGCAACGGCCATAACTGATGAAATTTATGTCTGCGCTTGATGGAAAATGCCGTACATAATGAAACTCTTACGGAACTACGCCGCCAGCTTGTACGTTTTACTACGCGACCGCAAGCGCGACCATCACAGCCCGATTGTTCGAGGAGAAGCAGTTCCCATATGAATGTGCCCCGCACCACCGCCCCGCACGGACTCTTCTGGCGCAAGACCAGTGTGTTGTTGACACGCCGGCTAAGAGGAGCGGCTACAAGACCTATTAGAGTCGCAAGTCCTTTCAAGTTAGAATCTGGATGACTTCAAGTTGATTGTAGTGGCGATGATAGCACTGCATGGCGCGGAGTTTGAATTTGCCAAATGCAGTGCGTCTAGTTCGATCACTTTTTCACCACAACGACCCAGTCCACAAATTTTCATTCAACGGTGAGTCAAACTTCATCCTTGCATGCGGTCTCTCTTTGGAGCCTTTTTCACGTCATTTGATGAACAAAATATCACATTCAAGCTCAACAGTCTTATGAACCTCTCGTTCAGCTGCTGACTTTATACTTCTGCAATTCTGATCCATTCTTTTCGCACTCATCGATCATCTCACCTATGTATCATATTGACCCTATTATCACAGCCGCATCTGCAGTTTACACATTATATCTACCTCATTGGGAGGAAGAATTCGCCATCCAGATTGTAGAGGGTTTGACAGACCTGACCAAGTAATCCTGATCTCATGGCTCGTACAGTCGTTGAACGTGGCCAGCTGTCTACTGTATATTAAAAACACGTCATAGTACAATTTGATGGAACAAGAGTCCAATATGATAGCAAGGTATAGAAGCTACAAAGCGGTTCCACGCTCAAAGCTCGCCCGAATCTCGGCAGTGTATTTGTCGTAATATCTCGCAATCTAGGACGAACATAAACGGGTCTAGCAAACTGGAAAAGACAGAATGACCACACCTTTTTGTTGAACACCCGATTCCGTTCATTGATGTATGTGATGTCGCCCTCGTCCTCGTTCAGTCGCTTGCGCGAGAACTTCGCCTTCTTGTCAATGCTGTAGGGAGCAGGGTGAGTCAATATCAAGCACACACACAAATCCACTTACTCTCGGTTGATTTTACCAACGACACGGTCAATGGCATCCTCAGTAGGCTTGTTATCCGCGTAGAGTAATGTGTTGGCATCTCTATAGAAGTTGTCCGCAGCCATCCGTTGTTCGGTTGTTGGGACCATCTTGGAACCCTCACTGTCAGCTCGCCTCGCGAGTCAAATCGAACAGCAACAAACCTGGCTCCCGGTGATGTCTATGGAAATCAGAGTAGATGATCCGCCTGACGGCGTTGAACTCCCAGATTTCGAAAGCGTGCCGGCAACCAAACCCAAAGCCTGCTCTTTTTGCCGGTTGTAAGCCTCCAGGTCAGGCTTGAGGAGGTCCAGATCTTTCTTATACCGTCTTCGTGCAGCGTGTGCGTCATCTTCGGTCCCACGTCAGTCCGTATGAATAGAATGGGGTTGAAGACACACCATGAAATTCGTAGTCTGCTCTCCGAGCTTTCCGCGCCAACTTCTTCTCCCAGTTCTCGTTATCTTCTATCGTCCACTCCCAGTTCTTTGAGCGTTCGACGTCCTCCCCTTTGGCCTCAGCCTCTGCCTGTGTCCGCAACACCTCTGCCAATTTCTTTTGTCGTTCAAGCCGTGCGGCATCCCGCACTGTGATTTTGGCCTTTGCAGACTCCTCGACGAGTGATTGCCTGTTTGCTCTCGTGGACGTCCGCTGAAGAAGGAAGGACGGATGAGCACTGTACTGAGAGCGGCAAGTAGGGAACCCACCATCCTAGCCCGGAGTTGCTCCAACCTTGCTTTACGTTCCTCCATCGTCACATTACCCTCCGTTGAATTGCCGTCCCCGTTCCCCGGTGGCTCCCCGGCAATTTTCGGTGAGACGATTTGTTTGTCATCTTCGTTTTGTGATGTCGACGTTGAGGATAGCTCTTGGAGAGACATGGCTTTGATGCAAGTTGCGGGTAGAATATTAATGCTATGTCTTGGTTCGTGGGTCATTATGTAAGCATATTACTGTCCCTCAACTCCTACTAGTAGTCTCCCGTAGGCAGCCCCTTGGGTAGGAAGACAGTCGTTCCTACTCTTCTAAGGCCAAACTCCCGGTCGAGAGCAGAATGAACTCAAGACGAGTGTTTGCGAGAACGGGACCCTCGTAACCATAGATAGGGTCTTTGGTGAACCATCCCAAGTGCTTGATCATGTTGATCCTATCTTGTTCATCTTCCCCTCCGTAACACGTGTCCCAGTTCTTTCCCTTTGGATAACTCCCCACCATCAGAAACCCCCCGTCTAGATCTTCCAACAACCTATGTGCGACGCCGGCTGGCATGATGATGACGTCCCCCTTTTTGCGGATTATCCTCCCCACCGAAGCACAGGTTAGCACGACCGGCGGCGATACAAAATACCTCGTGTGTGGTACTGTGGAAATGACTGGTGCTGTACATGGTGTAGCGCCAGTGTGGGACTACCACACCGAGCGACATGTCGACTGTGGGAAGCAGGCATGGTAGATGAGGAGGGGGTGGTTTTGGATGGAGGTGTTTGGGGTGAGGTTGAATCTCGGAATGTAGTACCTCGACATTCGCAGCGAGCCCAACGGCGTCACGGCCACCATCGTCGTCGTGTCAACCACGGCCAAGTCGCGTGACGTCACCGCCATATCGACAAAGAGTAGCCGACATCCCGAGATAACCCGATCACGATATTGCCACAGTACTTTGCCTCATAATCACCCCATGCCCGCTCGCTTTATAATCTTGCATTCACGGTGACCCACACATTTTACTCTCCCTTCTCTTCGTCCTTTATGATGAGCCTGCTACGGTCTCGTGTTCGAGTCACGTCTTACCCAGCCCATGTCGCACCGAGCGTGCGCATGTTTAGCTCCTCGGCCTCAAGGAGTAAGCAGCGTCTCGTGATTCTTGGTTCAGGGTGGGGCGGATACGAGGTTCTCAGAGGTATCGACAAGAAACGGTGGAGTACGTCCATTCACATCACTCTACCCATATTCGAACTCACATCCGGTTCGCTAAAGACGTCACGATCCTCTCCCCCACCAATGCCTTCAATTTCACACCGTTATTGGCGAGTTGTGCCGTCGGAACACTCGAGTTTCGTTGCGCTGTCGAACCGGTGAGTGTTCCGGTCCTTGGCGGTTTGATCGGAACACCGATCGTCTTTGCTTGACAGGTCAGAAGATACTCTCCCCAAGTGGTATGGGTCACGTTTTCATCCTTTCCTGCCAATATAATTAACCTTGCTGTAATTCGCTTAGACTGCCTACCAGGCTTGGTGTGATGCCATAGGCAAGTCACAATCTTTACTCGCCAGTCCACTGGATTAACCCCTATCTAGACTTTAAGCAGAAAGTCCTGACATGTGTGCGTACACAGCCAACACGCAACCTACAAGCAGACTATTCATTAAAGTGGTCCTTAGGTGCCGGCAACACCCCCTCTGTCATGTGAAAAGTCCTCTGTACCGTTAGTCGAGGGTTCCACAACCGAGACACAGTTTCCCGGGACAGGCACCTCTTTCACAGTGCGGTATGATAAACTTGTCATTGCTGTTGGGGCATATTCCCAGAGTGCGTGAACCATGTCAACTTTGTAGGCGTGACTCACTGTCCCCACAGCTTTCAATGTTCCGGGGGTCAAGGAGTATGCACACTTTCTAAAAGATGTCCGGGACGCCCGAGCGATCAGAACACGTATCCTCGAATGTAGGTGCATGCGGGTTTCCTCAATACAGCACTCCTCAATTTCGCGTAGGTTTTGAGCAAGCCAACCAGCCGATTCTCTCGGACATCCAAAGGCGAAATCTGCTCAACTTCTGCATCGTGGGCGAGTAACGATCTTATTACTTCAGCTTGACAAGGGTTTCTGAACATGTGTCAATCGTTCCAGGTGGCGGTCCCACCGGCGTCGAATTTGCAGCCGAGCTACATGATCTCCTGCACACTGAAGTGGAACGACACTACCCCTCACTTGCTCGACTGGCCAAAATTACACTGTACGACGTGGCACCAAACATCCTTGGAAACTTCGATAGGTCACTTGCCACGTAAGCTGTGCAAAATTGTCGTGAAATGGACTGATCCTGAGTTTGGTACGATAGCTACGCCGAAGAGAAATTCCGCAGAGATGGTATCAGTATCAAAACCAGACATCACGTTGAACGTGTTGAGAAGGTGATAACACCCTTCGACATATATGGATGCTTGTGCTTACGCACTTGCTACAGGATAAGATGTTTGTGAAGGAACAAGGAGAAGGTTCCGTCACAGCCCCTATTGATATTCCTGTACAACTCAAGGGGCTCCGCAGTTCCATTTGGTCTCCTCGTTTGGAGTACGGGGTTGGCGCCTAACCCCCTGATTCAGTCGATCGATTACATTGCGAAGCATGAGAGATCGCAGAGGTACGAGTGTCAGGTTACGTCCACTGCGTGTTCCAGACTAACCTCGCGTGTGGAAAAGTCTCCTGACTGACGATAACTTGAACGTCATCACGAAAGACGGACAGATCGATCCGGATGTGTGGGCCATTGGGGACGCCGCGATCATCAAGACGGCAGTGCTCCCCGCAACAGCTCAAGGTCGGCACCCTTGCCCAATTACACGCCCATGGGTTGTGGGTTGTAGTCTTATTAATTCCCACATGACTAGTCGCCAATCAGAAGGCCAAGTACGTGGTGAAAAAGCTGAACAAAATCGTCAAAGATCAAGAGCATACGAAACCGTTTGAATTTCATAATCAGGGTAGCCTAGCGTATTTGGGTGATTGGTGCGTCGTTATCAAGTCATACCGAACCCCTTTCTAGCAACCCTTCTGATGTGACATTGCTACAGGAAAGCAATCTATGATCGCTCCACGGCCGAGACTGGTATCAAAGCGAAGGAGTCAGGCCGGCTAGCGTGGCTCCTATGGCGGTCCGCATACTTCACCATGACGCTCAGCGTTCGGAACAAGTACGTAGACGATAGATATCTCCAAACGGCTGTTCATTAAGTAACCCCTTTAAACTTTCCTCAGAATTCTAGTGCCGACATACTGGTAAGTCGTCTCGGTGTTTGCCTTGCCCGACCATCGGATCTCAATCCTGCTTGCTCTTTACAGGTTCTTGAACTGTGCGTGTTTGCATTTCCGTCGTTCCCGGTGTGATCGTGTCTGATGATCTTCTTGTTACCAATAGGGATCTTTGGCCGAGACCTAACCCGTTTCTAGTGCCTCTGGACGACGTATCATATCTCGCGATCCATGCACGTGGGTCCACGTACGGTGTCGGACCCCGATAACTAGAGATAACCTGCGCAGCTGACTGCGATGCGCCTGCACACCACACCACCGCTCACACGAACATAGAGTTACCATAGGGTCCTTTTATTTAACAACGACGTCAGTGATACAACGTCCGACAAACTATTTCGAGTTACAAGTAATGCTATCCATATCATACTATCGCAGTATAGGAATGGGGTATCCTTTTCAATCAAAAAATTCAACACTGAGATCACACGTTGGACACAATCTGCGTGGAGGGTGAACACAACGAGGGTCAAATTAAACATGTCAAAGAATCAAAACTTTGCGACGGATCTTGCGCTTCGTTTCCGGAGGCGGATTGACTGGGGTGGGTGATGATATTGGTATAGGAGACGCTGTGGCGCAAAACGTCAAGATCCAACGTGACGCAATCGAATGAGCGACAAAAAGAAAGAGAGCACGCACATGGCAATGGCGATTCGGCAGGAACGCTGGTGACCAACTCCTTTATGAAACCCATGTTATTACCCATGACTTCGGGCGAGATCCCATAGCCTTGTAGATCAGCAATCAGGGCGCCCCATGCGGGTTCGATGTTCTTGGATGACTCGATGATGCCCCTCGTGTTGACGCCGACGTGGGAGACGTGCACGAACGAGTGCGGCGCGGGGCCGGAGATGATGTTCGCCTTGACGGGCTTGGCCGCCGCCGACGGCGTCTTGGTCTTTTCCTTTTTTGCCGAGTTGGAGCGGAAGGGCCGAAAGACGCCTGCAATGGGAGGGGGTTCAGTTTGTTCCGTCGTGGGAAACACGTTACCGCGCGAAGAAGCAAACGTACAATGACGTCGCGTTCGGTCGACGACTTTTTTGAAAAAGACGCCCGCTTCGCCGTCGTCGTCGAAACAGAAACCAAACATCCGAGTCTGAGCGCGCGTTCAGCCAACGTCAAACCCCTGCCTTGAGCGCGCGTCGTAACAGTAACAAGAACGTACCGTTCCAGAAAAGTAGTGGAAAAAAGGCTTGTCCTTGTTGTACTCGAACACCTCCGGGACGGAGAACATCCAGACGACTCTGTCTGTCTTGATGTCGACGAGGCGGAACCAGTACTTTTCCTTCAACCGAAGACCGTGCGCGCCCGTACCGCGGTCTGGAGGCGGAACGCCCGGAGGGAGTCCGTCGCGATCGCGTCCGAAGACGAGGATGCCTCTGAGGTTCGAGTAGGTCCAGTTCAAGTGCGCGTCGATGAACGGCGCATAATACACTCTGACCGCAGCGGTGGCGATCACCTTCTGCGTACTGGGCTCGAGAACAGAAGAGAGGTAAGGGTGGCGCTGCTTATCTTCTGCAGTGAAGAACGTGGTTGCGGGATTATGCATAAGAGAGTGAGGAAAAGATGCGAGACGACGATACAGTGGAAGATGAACGAGAGTGATGGATATATGGTAACAGTGAGAGATCCTAGGAGGCAGATGACAAGCGAGCTTATATACTGAGTGATTTGCGGATGGGTGTCCTGTGAGCCTACGTGGGTGGAAGAGAGCGGCATCGTGGTCACCTCATGGTATCATCTTGGACTGTGGCGCGAAATCGACCCGAAATGGATGCCAAGGTATGGTTAAGGGCACGCAGCAGCAGCTTATTCGTGGTCGTAGCGTGACCTGGCGGCACGCCCCCCTGAAACTTCACAGGAAAGGTCCCAACAAGTTCTGAGCAGCTGGAGCCCGAAGCCATCTATTCGTATCCCCACAGCCCGCAGAGTTCGGCCTGGGAAAACCAGATGAATCTTTGGATAAGCATTCAAATGGTGAGGATTTTGACACTAACTCACCCCGGTTTGGGGCGCTAGATCCGTACATAAATGCACTTCGGGATGGTAAGGCGAAACCGACCGACCGTTGCTATGTCGAAATGATGCCGGGATGGTAAAAGCGGGCGATTCGAGTCAGCGATCGAGTCCCCGAGCCCAGAACGGGTTAGTTCTTGCAGCGTGTTCGAGCCCGTACGTAAACCTTCTTCAACACGTGCACATCCGGAAGTGAACTTCATTCGGGCAGAGGTGTTTGTGAGTTTATGGACGCGGCCGCTACAACACGAGACTCGTCCCAGTTCGTCCTGTCGCTCACTCAGCTCGATTTCTGACCTCATTTCTGACCGATTTGCTCCGAAATCAATAACTATTCCCACTGAGGGGACAGCTAAGCAGGGCGTAAGACTTCGAACGGGGATCCAGTTCAGAATTCGTGTTGTTGCCAGGGACAACAGAGAACGTACCTTGAAAAGGCGTATGCCCGAGTCAGGGTTAGGTTCCATTCTGAGGTGACGCTCGCACCGAGGCCAATACCGCGGCAAACAGGTAGTAGTCGGGCACTCCGCATCATGCGAATCCCCGATGAGTCTGTGCTTAATCGCCGTCGTGCGTGGTCAATAAAACCTGCCCGTCAATTCCAAGAATGACACGCGACAAGTTTGAGGCTCTGACGGGCCACTCATCCAGGGCACACAAGTCGGAAAGCAGGTGAGAATCCGGCCTGGGCCTACTCATCGAATTTGAATAGGTCGCGAGTGTTCACTGAACGTCATTTCACACTTAGTTGACCTGCTAGGTGCCTGGAGTGCGACCTGATCCACATGAACGATGGAATACGCTGTTTAATTATAAAAATATCCAAGTGACGCAGTGATCGAAAGCCCTTGACAGTTGCTCACATTAAATGAACTAGAAAGGTTTCACTCGTGCCTCAGTGACGTGGACAAGAACAATTCGTGTACAAACTTGATTGTTTCCTAAGAGACGCTCCGCAGCATCTTTGTGTTTGTGTTCGCTATTGATGTAGAGCGATCCGCTCCCAATCACCGCAGTGTCGAGATGATACCTGCAGGATACTAGAAATGGCCAACGGATTCCTAGATGGATGATATCTGGGGTGAAGGTACGTGCGAAGTCGCCAGTCCCATAGCTGTCCGCGATTCCTTCTCGCTCCAGAAGACGGACGACCGCCCTTAGCGGTGACCACCAGAACCCATGCGTTATCCATAGGGGTGGAACCGACGCCACTTCTAGCGGGTTGGAGAATCCCAGGAAGCGGCCGAGGAACCCGAAAACGCTTCTGCCTTGATGCGGTGAAATTACATCAAAAAAGCGGCCTTGGAATGTTCATCCATAAAGACCAAATGGGCACCCTTCAGTATGCGAATCTTGCGATCGTTGGCGCCTGATCGGCCTGGAACTTCCGCATTAACCGGCTCATATCGATACGCATCCAGGACGTTGCGCAGAGATAAAGAGTATGGTACGTCGTGAAAAACTTGGATGCAATCTATAACTTCTAGGTGGGCCCTGCGGATGTCCATCGCGAAATCATCCGAGGACCCCGCAGAGTGGCTCGACAAGTGGTGGTGGTAATAGGGGTGATTACTTTCCCAAAGTGGCTCAGAAATGCTGTCCCTTGTCGAGGGCGTTTCCGCGGGAGCAGCATGGAAAGATAACGACAGCGGCCCTAAATGTTTGGCTTGCTGGACTGATCCCAGAAAGGTCCAAAAGTGCTGTAAAGAGTCGGGGGTCCACGTTATCGCACAGGGCTGAGCCGCGAGCACATGCAGGCATGGACTCGGGGAGCGCGAGGCGACCTGTGTTTCCTCCAATATTACCGCCGTGGAAGCACCATCCCACGGTAAACTGCCGCGCACAGGAATAAGCCATGCAACCCTCCTAAACCTGCAATTTAATAGCTGGTCCAATGTGGCCGCATCATATGGAGCGATGGGTGACGGCAGTGTCTTTTGGTAAGGTGGAATTTTGCTGGTATCAACGGGCCGAAATTTGCCTGCGGGAGGTGGTATGAAATGTGGCTAAAACCGATGAGTCACATTGACCGCACTTGAATGGTACGCACGAACCAGTGGCATCAAATCCCGGATACTAGAAGTGTCAAGTCGAGGACGTTTCGCTGGTTCGCTCACGCTCAAGCCATCATCCTGCATGCGTTTTCCGTGGCGGGGTGTCTCGACCTTCCCAAATCTTGAATGCATCAGCGAGGTTTGGAAGTCGGTACTTTCAAACTCTTGAAGGTCCTGTAACCGGAAATGATCAGGGTCATCCGCATTAGATGGTTGACCCCACTCCGGAATGCTTATTGACCTTGTCCCGGTTGTCAAAGGCGGGGGACCGAAGTGGTATTGGTAGAGTCTGTCGCGACGCAATGCTGCCTCTCTTTCAGTTTGCAGAACGGGAGCTGTCTGACGCGATACGTACTGAACGCGGAGGGATCTATGGCCGATTGTGGTGTCACCCACCGATTATTACTTGAGCAAGCAAACGAAAGGTCGCGTCCTTCTTCCAACTGTAGGGCAGTCCTTGAGGGCGAGGCACCCGCAGCTGCGATAAAGTGGTGAACCGCTATTTCGAAGTTCATATCCGTCGGATCGTTGTGGGCTTTTGAAAGTTGGAAACGTTTCCGTCCGGCATTGGCACTTGAATGAGATGCGCACACCCACACCAAGGTTGCCCAGTTTGGCTTCCACCCCCATTTGGGGGGTCTTCCACCGCATTAAGTCAGCAACCGCCCGGGAGTTTACTCATTTCATCCGTCAGATGACAAGAACAGGATGTATGCAATTTTGGAGCGTGTGTTGGTTCCAAACCACCATTCCACCACCATTCCTTTGTCACCTCGAAACTGTTGACATGGCACAAAATCAGCACCGCAACATCGTTATCATCGGTGGTGGAATAATAGGCTGTACCACCGCTTATTATCTCTCTAGACATCCCTCGTATTCTTCCTCAACTACCAGCATTACCGTTTTAGAAGCATCGGCCCACGGTGTTGCCCAGGGGGCTTCTGGTAAGGCTGGCGGACTCGTCGCTAAATGGGCCTATCCGCGCGAACTCGTCGACATTTCTTTCCCCGAGCACGTCAAGCTGGCAAATGAACACAACGGAAAGGAAAGATGGGGCTGGCGGTTTGTTAGCTGCGGGAGTTGGGAGGGACGGGGCGAAGATCTGACCCACAACGTCGGCACCGGGCTCGGAACGGGCAGGAGGCGGAAGAGCTTGGCAAAGAAGGCCGGACTCGAGACCTCACCTGAGATTGTGTCGCAAAGAGAGCAATCAGGTCATCCGGATGACCTGAACTGGGTGAAAGAGCACCTCACCGAGTCTTTCAGTCTAATGTCTGCCCCTGACGGTACTGCACAGGTACACCCATACCTCTTTACCACCAGTATGATGGACCTTGCTGTGGAAAGGGGGGCGACTCTACTCAGAGGTAGTGCAACCACGATCGAACGAGAAAATGGCCGTGTCACTGGTGTTCGCTACAATGACCCAAGTGATGACTCTTCGAAGGTCATCCCCGCCACTCGCGTCATCTTGTCGGCTGGGGCATGGTCGCCATCGATCGAACCCACTTTGCCTATCTCCGCGACTCGTGCCCACAGCGTCACCGTTCGCCCCAACCCTGACGTGACGATAGCACCTTATGTTCTGTTTACTGAAATAGCCCTTCCGCATGGAAGGTTGGTAACCCCCGAAATTTACGCCCGCCCTGATAATGAAATTTATGCATGTGGACCGGGAGATGACTCACCGCTCCCTACGAATGTGGATGATGTTGAAGTGGATCAAGCTGCATGCCAAAGCGTTTGGGGACATGTCGCAAGTATCTCTAAGGAATTCAGGGAGGCGACATTGGAGAAGCGCCAGGCTTGTTTTCTGCCAGTGGTTCGCATTGATATTGAAGGCGCAGGGCCAGTCATCGGAGAAGCACGGAAAATCGCAAAGGGGGTTTATATTGCAACTGGGCACTCTTGCTGGGTCAGTCCCTCTTGGCCTGTAAACTCACCATTCTAACGCAAGGGCAGGGTATTTGCAATGCTCCGGGCACCGCTAAGGCGATCACTGAGCTGGTCATGGATGGGAGAATTAGATCAGAGAATATCAACATCACAACTCTTGAGCCTTCACGTTTCTTATAGAATGCATATGGAGTTGTAAACGTGCTACGTTCTGTTTAGCTTGTCAATGAGTGGCGATGCGGCAGAATGAACCAAAATCGAATGGCTAGTCACGCCGCTACTAATTAACTCCATGGGAGAACGTCGTCGCTACATTCGATCTCTCACCAAGAATTGGCGCATGAGAAACCCCGTGTTGTAGTATTTGACCTCATGCTCTTGCTGGGAAAATATCACGCTCGGATGACAGGCATAGCATTCGAGTCGAGCGGTGAGAATATGAAACGTACGGAAGAAAATAGCCTCTGCTACGACTGACATAGAGGAAACGAGCGGTTCCGCTCGTAGCGACTTCATGCAGTCCGGGTCCGAATCGGAAGTATTCATATCGTGTTTGAAAGTAAGTTCACGGCAAGTAATGGACAAGTGCAAGTTGCGGAAGTAGATCGCCAAGTCACATGAGACTTGGGTTGATTGTTCCTGAATCCCAGATCTTGTCGGCAATGGACCCACAGCATAACTTAACGGATCGGGCGGGGGGTCGTAAGTATGCTTCGTAAAGGGCAAGATAAAGTCTCACTGCCCACTTTCTTCCCTTTCTCGGTCGTTCAGTGGTTCCCTATAGAACCCTACGCTGCCAAATTCACGTTGCCGCATCGTGTCCTCTTGCCAGGGCCACATTATCCGCCTCGTGGCTGTCGGCGCATCATCGAAGCGCGCATTCAAAGTCTCCTACGATCCTTCCTCACACACTCTTTTGACGCTCCCTCACTCGTTCATGGTCACGGTCGTATCGTTCACTCTTTAGACCGACTATCGGAGCCCATCCAAGACTCTGCGCCTACGACGCTCATTCCTCACGATCGGTAGGTGCATCCCCGTTTCCAGGCTAGTCCCGACATTTCCCGTCCTTCCACTTTGCGACAAATCCACACTTCCAACTCGCGGGTTGATCTCGGAAATGAAGTTTCTGATTGATGACCGTGTCTCCAGTTTCAGCTAGTGCTATAATTCCAGCATTCTACGTCGCTCCCTTCCAGGCACCTCCTGCGGCGTCGGGACACATTCTCTTCAACCTCAGGGATGAAACAGTCTCGCTTACTTCCTCTACGACACCTAGTAGTGACGAAGGACGATCATCTCGAGTAAGTATCTCTCCTAGCCTTCTATCTCATTTTGTTGACATCAAAAAGTCGCCTCTATCATCGAATGAACGTTGAGAAGACGACACTTCAGCCCGGTGCTTCTATCCCCTCCACCGTCGATTTGCGCATCTGTAAGGACGCTCACGTGCCATCACACATCCTGGCTGTCTTTGATATCCCACCGAGCGAATGGGAGCCCTCATACTCTCCGATCTTGGTCCCAATTCGCGCCGACCTACATGTACGAGACTTCCGCACGAATATCATACCGCAAAGCCCACCCGGAACTCCATACCCGATTCCGCATGTCTTTGCACGCTCTGGCGGTCGATTCGTCACCCTTCCTGTCGTCCCGCTCCACGTCCCTCATGCCCCCTCGATACCGTTATTATTCCTCTTCGCTCTTGGCCTCGAATCACGCTCGCAACTGCTTTGCTGCCGCTTGCTCCCATCGGCAGTGATCAGTGAATTTCCTGCAATTCCTGTCATGGCTCAATTAATGGGAAACCTGTGCAGCGATAGGCAGCTGACCGATTACATCGTGTTTAATCAGGGCCTCTGGAAAAATATCTTGTTTCTCGGTCCACGAGATGCAGGGTTCGTGGGCGTCGCACGGACAGCGTGGAATGTCACCGTGGAGGCTCGGTGCAATCGACAACGTGCCGCAGCAGCAGGAATGTCGACGGACGTCAGAACCAGACGCTCAAGTCCCGTTCCGAATGCATGACGTTACCAGCACCTCGCTTCTAATGCGCTGCTTCATCGCACCCATCACGCTCCTTTCATTCAAACCCTAAAATGGCACTCATACGACATCACCACCCAGACGAGCATCATGACTCGAAACTACCCGTTCATGTACCCTACGATCGAACTACGTTCTCCTAATTACCCTCGTTCTTGCCTTCCTTGCGGACTGCTTCATACTTACTGCATGTCCCAAGTTCAAGTTATTGGTAGTAGATATACTAATACACCATCCTTGCTCTCCCCACGTTGACGTAGAGCGCTCGGCTCGAAATTCGGCTTGACAGCATTCATCCCTGCCGCGATCATTATATCATCTTTTAGTCTTGAGCGCCTGTCCGACCGACCACTTGGGTAACTCCAACGCGCCCCTTGTTCATTTTTGTGACGAAAAAAAAGCTGTCTACCTTTATGTAGATTCATTTCCGGAGTGCGGGATGCCAGCATCCTCCGAGAGCAAGCCAAGAGCAGTTGAACAGGAACAGCCGAAATTTAGCAGCTCTTTCGCAACTCTCTCTCATTGGCCCCGCACTGAGTAGGCCCCTCTATGCGATCCCAGGACCCAAAGCGTATCCTACAGCATACCCCTCCAAACGGAGAGCAAGTCCAAAAGTCGGTGTATCCTCTGCGGACAGTGAGTGGGCCAAGGCAGTGATATCTGTCGAGGGTCACAACGGAATCTGTAACACGAGTACAAACTGTAACGTTTTAGCGTTCCGTGCCTGCCGGAAAGATTCGGTCCTACTCTGGTGCCCAGCCCGTCCATGAGGTCAACGGGTCACCAGACTGCTCCGAGGGTCCCATCAACGCACCTGATCAGTCGATCGGTGATCGAGTGGCTCCGCGGCCCGGCTCTTCGAGTTATTCGGTAGCAGGATAGCGTTCCGTCACAATCGTGATCACAACTGGCAGGAGCTCACAGGCCTGTCGAGGCCTGTCGACATTTAGCAGAAAAGTGGGTGCCCAGGGATGCGGCTCACGAATAATGCAATTTATTGGCGCTCTTCGGTACCCACACATACAATAATCGCGGCACTCAGGCTGTCAATGACGTGTCCAATATACATGTCGTCAAGTCACATATCAAATGTGTACGTTTTTGACTCGTGTTGAGTCGGTGACTCGAAATGAAAGATATGACCGCGGTGTCTACGCAGGGCAAACGCAGGGTAGGGTAACTTCAGTTAAGCGCCGTAACGCCAACTTGAATATAACGGTGGATGACGGGCACGATTGTCAATAACATACAATAAATCAAACACAATACCAAGTAGTCGTACTAATCATGGGTCGAGATCCAATAAGACGACCAGGAAAAAATATTATCTGACCATACATAGAGCTAACGAAGTGTCAAGGTATCGCAAGATGACAAGAAAAAAAAATTGGTCTAATCGACGTCCATCCTTCCCTCACCAGCAGTCGCGCGGCTTCTCCTCCGTGCATACTCACTCTGACGAACCCGCTTCTTAGCACTCATCAACAACTCTCCACCTCTCGCGCCACCATACGGTTGGCTCGCCTTGCCAGCCACGCCAGCACCCATGCTAGAACGCACCTTGCCGCCTGCCTTCTCAGTCCCAGCACTCGCGCTCGAGCCAGCACCCGCTGCTCTCTGCGAAGCCAGCTTCGCAATAACCTTGGACCGCGAAATTCGTGGTCTCCGGCCAGGCAGAACCTTTGCTTTCGGTGGGACAGGCGGTTTCACCGACGAGAATTTTTCTTCGGCGGCTTGGCCAACGATGGTTGTCGCTGCGGTGGTCAACGACATGGGAGCATGTGCTGCGGGTGGACTGAGGGGTTGACTGAATATCTTTGCAGGACGAGGGGAGTGGGCTGCATTTCGTGGACTATTTGTGATCTGCTCAAATGTAGCACTGGGCTGAGGTGACATCGCCAGCCGTTGATTGGAACTCGCAGTTGCTTTGGTAAGGGTCGAATTCTCGTTATATGACGCGGTAGAAACTGGAATGCGAGAGTGGCTATTTGTCTTGGCAAGCGAGCTAGCGGTGGGTGCCATGAGCGTTGACGAGGTCCTCGACCTAGGAATACCAGTCGCATGCTTCTGAAGGTTGGTTGCTAAGGTTCTGATGCTAGACTTTGCTTCCGTCGAAGAAACGCGACTATCGTTTGCTGAGAGACCAGTTTTCCTGCCCAAGGACGAGAAACCAACAAGAGAACTGCCCTTATTGTTGGACTGACCATGGCCGGATACTGTCAATGACCTTGGGTTCGCAGAAGTTGATGAATTAGGTGGATTAAACGAAGGGGTAGGTGATTTCCAGATGCGAGTAGACGTGGCGGTTCCCCCACCTTCACCGGAAATCACCGGTGCGGCAAGTGTAGAGCGCCCGGGGGCATTGATTTGTACCGATGTATTACTGCCGCCAGAAGGTATGCGCTTCGTTTGAGAGCTAAGAGGTGGCGCACCAGAAGAACCAGGGATCACGGCTGATTTCTTCGCTTCTGTGGATCTAGGAAGTGTTTTCGTCACCTCTTTGGTTTGAGCTGGTTTTGAAACGGATATGCTTGATGGAGCCTTGGATCCAGCACCTCGGTTCCATACATTCTGAACAAGTGATTTAGCAGAAGCAAAGAACCCTGACCGCGGGGGTTTCGCTTTCGCTATCAAATCGGATCATTAGCCAGTCATTGGTGAATGAAAGGGACACTCACGGGGAGGTATACGTCCGAGGCTCGGTCGCCCCATGCTGCTCCGGCGCTTGGCTTTGTTATGCTCGAGCCTGCGACGAATTGCCTCCCTTTCTTTCTGTTCCTGGGCTTCCTTCGGGGGGTCAGGCGGTGGAGCTAGTGAGGTTCTATCAGGCTGTGTTGGAGCATCTGATTCCTCTCGGTCGACACGAGGCCGCTTCGACATACGCCTATCTGCACCCTCGTCATCTTCATTACCCTCCTCGCCAAAGCCGCCAGGGAGCATCTTCACAGAAGCACCACTAGCAACCCTGGATCCGTTGGGACGGTGACGCGTCGCCGGTACCCCCGATTGCCTTTCCTTCACGACCAGGCTTGATTTCCTCTTCTTTGACAGAATAGGTTGGGGAACGGTACTCTGAACACCACGCTTCGCCGCATAATGCGACGTTATTGAATCCATCTTATCAAATTCTTTCCGATGAATCTTCTCGAACATGTCGCCGGCACGAAGCGGAGCGTTGCCTTCTTTCTTCTCAACCGATTCTTCGGTGGCAGTCCGGCGATTGTTCAAGACATTAGCGTCAACAGCCTCTACGCCTTCTTCTGCGAGTCTCTTGTTCATCTCGTCCAGCACGGTCTGAGCGGCTGTGCGGAATTGGAGGTTCGACATGTTATGCTGAGGAAGGGGTGAACCGAACACGAATGGCTCAGATCTGGGAATGCCTAGCCTCGAGCGGGTCGAGGCTTTCTGTGGCCTCGGAGCAGGTGAGAAGATGTCAACGGGTTCAGCAGAAGGTTTTTCAGTGGACTTGGGAGTTGCGCCCGTGTTAAACCGTACACTGGAGTTGGCCTTCTCTGGCGTGGGTTCGCGGATGGACGGAACCGCCAGCCCCCCAGGCATGTCTACGTCTATATCCATATCTGAGTTGTCGTACCGAAGGGACTGCTTATCCAAGTCACCGAACCCTTGAAAGGTTGGGATAGAGGGGTACAAGGATTCTCGTGCAGCACCACCTGGGGAGAGAGGCCATACAGGGACTGAAGAAGACCCGGCGCCTCCCGGCGTGGCAGGGACAAGGTCGAACGAAGTGGGGAATGGGTGGATTTTGGGTGGAGACAGTAAGGGTTCCGAATATGTGGTGGTATTTGAAACGAGACGGATGGTGGTCGTAGCTGGTGCTTGGGAGAGACTAAGCCGCGCGGCTGAAGGTGCGGGAAGGCCCTGGAGATTCGACTGCCCAGGGATTGGTTCTACTGGTGGGTCCTCAGAACCACCATTTATATCAGAAGTCGGGAGGGTGGAGGACGACTGGACAACCTCCCTGCTAGAAAGACTAGAGGATGAGGATGTAGTGTCGTTGGTTTTGGACGTATTGCGTTTGAGTCCCAAAGAAGTCGCTATAGCTCTGAGAGACGATGTGACAGAAACTGACAGGATTGATCAGAAAGGACTCTCTTCATCAAAATCGATGTTGCGCGCCGGACTGACCTTTGGATGTAGTCGTGCCAAACTCGTCCACTTGACGGCCGGAGGCACCTCGGTTACTCCTGAGTGTCTCTTCGTCCACTTCTGCTATTGTATCCATAACCACTTCCCATTGCTCGCTGGGACGGGAAGGAGTATTATTAATAGACATAGACGCGTTCCCTTCTCTCGAGTAATCGGACGTCTCGTCCCCGCTGTCTGCAGCGGGTTTCGCGTCCAGATTATCGCTCCGAGTAGCGATACTCAGCGGATCATCGGGTGGTAAAGTCTTTGCGTGGAGCTGCAATCGTCCAATGAGCTCTTTGTTCTTTCCAGATGCCTTGAGCGAATGAATCTTGCATAATTTGACAAGTTGGTCGCGTTTCAGCGAATGTAATGCTGGCGAGTTGAACAAAATTTGTGTTGTGGTAGACATATGCGCTATAGCATGGATTTCGGCCTTGCGGTGATAATCGCCGTCGTTGTCCAACAAGCTCGTTCGTTGACTTGGGCACGTCACTGAAATGGTCATGTGACCGTTGTCGCGTTGGTATTCACGTGATCATCGCGGGACGCGTCTCGTCCCAGGGAACAGAATAATAGGTGAGACATATTCACACCGATGCATTTTTCACGGTCATAATTCTTTGTGTCTTGGTAGTCTGGGCGATTCCTTTCACCTGTAGATATGCTGTAGATGTAACCGAATTTTACTGAATCCGTGGGCTGAAGGAGTAGTGTCTGGTTGTTTGTCCCCCTTTTCCGCTTTGATCTTCACGGCGGCTTTTCTCCATAAACAGACAACATTCCTCTTAACTCTTACCTTCCCTTCGCGTCGTCCGATATCTTCCCCCCTCCCCCCTCTACATCCCCACTCACCCCCTCTTCGCTGTCTCATTTATTGTGGCCTACCTTGACCACAGCATCTCTGCCACGCTAACAATATTCCTGGAGACGACACTCAGTCTATTCTTCAGTGCCACTCACCCGACATCATCCCACCTGATAGATTTGCCTTGAACGAAGACGGCCGCCAAGCTTGCCAAGTCTTCTACTGCAAAGGTATCGACACAGTCAAGAGCCAATCACCCAACTTCAAGCTTCAAAGCCCGTCATTGAGTGCCACTCACCTTGGCCACCACCCTCCACTAATGGACGGGGAGTGCACGGACAGCCAGTTATCCAGACAGTCGCCATAGTCGCCATACCTCCTTACAGGCGTCGCACATGTGTGCAAGGCAGGAGGTACGGCGAGAACGAGTGTCAGATAATCGACTATCCATGCACTTGCCCACCACGCTCCATTTAATGGAGGGCAAGTGCACGGACACACAGGCATTCGCCATACTCGCCGCGCCTCCGACCTCGCGGATATCTGCAAAGCACAATGCAGCAAGAGTGGATTATTCAGCTTCACGGCGTATTTTGAGTGCCACTCACCTTGTTAACCTCGCTCCGTTTGATGTGCACGCAGCGTCAATCATCCCGAGCGATACACACAATGGAGTTCTAATGGCGTTGCATACCCAAGGTAAAGCCATGGAAAGACATTCTGTGGACTGGATAGTGGTCCTGGCCATCGGTTACTGTCGACTACCAGCTAACTAGCGGCCAACCGTTCCGCTGAATCGGATACTAGTAAACTGACAGCAGAAACTTGCAAGGTATACCTCCCTCCCATTCAAGGGATGATGTTGACCTTTCATCGCGGAGCGAGGGCCCTCAGACTGCAAGGTAAGTGCAACGCGACAAGGACCTGACCCCTTTCTCCATGGATGTCGTCAAACCGCAACACGCCGTCGCTGCATGGGGCTCGCACGTGTCCGTACTTGTCACGTGACCGTACGAGATGGCGGACGGCCCGAGCCTCAAGATTGTGGACAATTGTCGCGCTGGAATACTGTTATTCTGCCCCGTAACAGATGAAACAAGGCCATTCGATACCACGAATCCCGGTGGCGGCAACAATGGAGCTGCTGTGAGCGTTATTGTTGATGGTGATGGATTGCGTTTCGTGAGCAATCTGTGGGCGCATGTGGGTCCACAAATTACCATGTAAGGTAAGAAAAACTGTGAGTGTTCTGCCTTTCCGGGTAATTTTCTTTGATTGCGATTTGTGTCACGGCATGACTTTGTCACGCTCCAAGTGTTCTTGCCCACCAATTCTCGCTTTATAAGAGCACGCTCATTCCGATGTCGTACGCGCTACAACTTCATCATCATCATGGTCCTCCAAATTACCAGCTCTGCTCGTCGACTCGACTCGGAAAACATCCCTCCCACCGCCAGACTTGCAAACGCAAAATCCAAAGTGCGAGGTGGCATCCAGGGCTCCTCCCGTCGCCGCCGTGCTCGATCCTCGGGTGGACCTCACCACCCTCGATATGCCGTCGGGCACGCAAAGCACAAGAACATCGCAAGGCATCAGCCCTCCCTGATCAACATCGAGCTTCCCCGCTCCTCTGCTGACGTTGAAATGCCGGACACAACCGCTGCCGTCTCTATGTCCACCGTAGCGCTCCCGAGATACCTTTCTCGTCCGTTCTTCTGCCAAATCACGAAAGAGGCAATCACGTCCGTCGCGCCCGAATTGGCAGACACGGAATTAGACTATATCCGCGAAGGCCTTCAGTGCCTCGGACCTGAGTAAGTCCAACGGATCGCCGCATGGTAAATCCTCAGTAGCTCATTTACCCCTGTAGTATGCTTCAAGTACTTGCGGGTGTCAAAGCCGAGCCCACCTCCAATGTTCTCCCTAGAGAACTCGCGGCGGTTGTCAACGACCTCTCTTCCGACATGCCCACGCACATGCTTGCTGTCTACTCGCGCCACGTTCCCGCTGCCACCAAACGCCGCGTCACACTCTTCCCCATCCACAGCATCATCCTCGCGACTCACTGCGCGAATCTCCCCATCCTTCCCACCTCCAGTGTCGCTCGCCCGGATGTCGCTGGATCCACCATATCCGTGCCGGTGGTGCCCTTGTGCATCCCCGCGCCGGACGTCTTCCCACAGCTCTCGACTTTCTTATACACCAAGCGCGTCGACCACCTGCTCGCGTCTCTCTTGCCCTGCCCAGCGCCTCAACCGCTCTACCGCGATGATCCCACGAGCGAGAGCGTCCTCGGCCTCCTTCATCAGTTCTCCAGCAAGCTCGCAACGAGCCACGGCGCGCAGACCCTTCTCACTCACGCAATGGCCGTCAACGGCTTGTGGCGCAACGCGTGCGCACTGGGCATCGACGACGCCAAGCTCTGGTGCGCGCTCGACGTCGCGTGGGAAGTTCTCGTCACCGCGCTCGCCGTCTCCACTGGCAAGCCCCTCTGAGGACGTGTCGGAGCGGTCTCTCGGTCTCCTGCTTGTCGCATTCGATCTCGAAGTTAGCTACGTTACAAATACTACATCACTCCTAAAGTAAACTCCTTTTTCTACGCATATTAGGTGTATGATTATGGAACCATCATCCTTCGCACTTTTTTTCCACTTCGTTCACATCCATCGCATCATTGTCATTATTGATATATATGGGCAATTCTATGAACACGCATTGTACTATCTGTATGTTGTGTGGCCTGATAAATGCGGGTGGCAAAGCCCTGAGCGATATATAGGGCAGAGGGACCGGACAGGATATATGTACTATGATCTCAATGTGCCTCCTGATGTAGATCCCAGTCCGTTCCAACCGAAGCCGCTGGACGGTGGAATCCTTCGATGCCGCAAGCCCGCACATACCGTGGACCGGAGTCCGGCTACACAACAGTGCATTTTTCCTAGTCTGGTGACCAGACCTGACAGTCTATGAGGTTGCCGCATGGAGGGGCAAACCGTCGATAGACGGTCTGGTAAATTTCGTTGGCGTTTAGGGGGCTGCGCGGATTCCCACGAGTTTAATTTTAAGCCTAGTTTGGACCTGACAAGACCACGTGGCGGAAGGATAACTGCTAATTAGGCGTCTGAAGTACTCTTGACCTTGCTGCATCTTCCGACGGACTTCGTCATGAACTCTCCATCGCAATCGCCCCCGTTAAGCTCGACCACTACCCACAAGGAACGCTTATCGCAGAACGATTGCATTCAGGGAGCAATGGACATTCTTCAGGATGGTCGGCTATCACTTTTGACGGCTCTAATCAAGATTTTGGACCCATCCGAGAAGAACTTGGCCACATACCGAGATCGATTCTATGCTTGTCCAAAGATCAACCAAATGGGAAGCTTGGAAAGCTACTGGACGCGATTTACGAGGATCATCGCGGCCATTCTCAACTATTTTCTTGGATGGACCCGCATATAATCACACGAGTGACGCAGAAGGTTTCTGACGAGATGGTCGGCATCAAGGACGATTTACGAACCAGGATTACCAGTATCACGCCTGACTTTCTGGGAGAACTGGGCTATCACTTCGACCGTCGGCGGAGCGATCACAGAACATGCGCCGATCCTGAGCAAAATCCTTCGCAGCGCTGCACAGACAGAGCGGGCGAACAGAGAGAATACTACCAAGGATTGTGCTACAGTAGGTATAATATCAATTAATTTCTCTCTCTCTCTTATACATAGCTCTCCGGTTAAGCCTCGTCAGATTGTTGTCACACAGCTTGCGAAACTGCGATCGAACCGCAGTCTCTACTTTGCTGCCCCCTTCACCTTCTTTTTATGGACGAATGGTGCATCAAGACAGACCATTGAAGCCCTCGCTCGCTGCGGCCTCTGTATCTCATTCACGTCGCTCTTTGCGCTGTTGAACCAACTCGCATCTCGGTGCGTGGAGAAGGCGATCCGGATTGCGCAACGACCCCACATTCTTTGTTACGACAATATCAATATTAGTATGTTGATTTTCGTAGAGCAGCACTCATCTGCACCGGCAAAAGTCCAGTCTGGACTTTTCCTATCCTGTACGAGTTCGAGAACGTGGACCTGAAGGACATCCGACTTGCGCCAATGCTTGAACAACACGACGAATATGAGGTGGAAATGTGGCGGAAAGGGCTTGGAAAGGTATGCCTGCTGGCAGGACAGCGCGGAATTCGCCCAGTCGGCCATACGCCGGACGGAATGCCACCTCGCCATGATGTGGAAGCCCGGCGGTATATATGTTGTGGGCTTCATCGACGTGCACGAGCCATATTTTTTTCACGAATGTACGATCTTGGCGTATGAGTCGGGCAAGTCGAGGAAAATGACCTTTGTACTCTCCTAAGACAACGAAATGTTGGTAATGTGGACTTGTTGTATTCTCTCATCAGAACTATCAAACAGTAGCATAAACTAGTTACCTCCCAAAGTAATCGGTCATCGGAAGTATCTTCATCGATAACTCTCACACTCGAGTACCTAATGATTCGACCGAGATCATGATGTTAGCAATGTTGATGTACCATTAGATGTAGTACCTGAGTGACTTGAAGCCGTTTCAAAGGCGAGATTAAAGAGTATCTGGTCGGAGTAGCAAAGGAATTAATTGGCAAAGCGTCTTCCCACTGCCCGTGCCGGCAGTGACTATGGAAGCTTTGCCATGCAGGATAGCGAGTGAAGCTGAAGTTGAAAATCGCGTGGAACGATCACGTGGGAGCTGAGGTGGTGAATGATTAAACATGCTCGGAGAGCATCTACGGTATCATTCTCCGATAGCGTCGCGACGAATTCCATAGGCAGCCGAGTCCCGATATCTTCTAGCGCACGGTGCTATAGTTCGTCCAGTGAGTAACCGAAAATGGCCTGTGTTACGGAGGTAGTGTCCATTTCACGATCGACGCGCGTTCACGGAGGTTCGAGTCGAAGAGCAACCGCCGTCCATAATCTAAGGAATTATTTTGACTTCGATTTCAAATTCAATTTTTTACATGGCAAGAATGTGGGAATGTGCGCAGCCCCCTAAATGCCAGCGAAATTTACCAGACTACGGCGATCCCCGACATAGTGGATCGTGCAGGACTAGGCGGTCGCTACATATCACTCGTCCAAAAAAAACATCTTCCCTCCTCGCCCCTAGACATATGTGGACCCGACACACGGGACTTGAACTGAACTCGATCGTTTGGTCCAATCACGAGTCTGGTTAAACCACCGTTAACCATTCCCATTCCCCAGTCCATTGGCTCACATGCCAACGGCTGGGAGCAAGAAGACTCTGCTGGGAGAGCTGTCGGCGTGCGGAATGAGTGGAGGCTCTCACAAGCTGTTGCGCCGTCGGTGAGTCCACCCGCAACTTGGTCAGTTGACCAACTTGTCGGCGTGCGGAATGATTGGCACACCCCCACAATTTGGACTCTTTCGTTTGCGGTGCATATTTTATGCGAGTAAGGCACAGTAAAATGCAAATGCAAACGGCGTCGCCGTTCATATCCGCGCGGTGATCGCCAATGCGAAAACTACAAAATTGCGCAGTGTCAGAAACCATAGGGTCATGGTCATCGCTTCCCTTTCCCCACTCTGGTCCTGCTTCTCCCTTCCAGTATGGCCACCAACGGATGTACCATCAATCTTAGCAATAGCTGGGGATCCGTTCTCGCCGGGGTCTTTGTTTCGCTAGTCTTCTATGGCGTCAGCATATTACAGACGTATGTAACTTGTACATTTTACAGTGCCATTCTCGAACATTTTCTACTCTGTAGGTTCATTTACTATGAGCGGTCAGTTCAAACGTGAATCGCGCTCTCGGCCTAACGTCCTCACGGAGATCAGTTACACAGAGGATACCATTAAACTGAAGTCATTGGTAAGCTACTACCTTTCTACGGAGGACACACTTCTCAAGTTTTTAGGTGGCTTGGGTATTCGTTTTAGACACGCTCCATGTATTGCTTATAACTGCAGGCGGTAAGATTCTGTACGTCTGGCAGGCTCTAGGCGATGCGCTGACGCTGTTCCATTAGTGTGGCAGAACTTCGTCGTGCACTTTGGGGACGATACCTTCGTTGTGTATAGCCATCCGTAGGTAGTCAAGCACAATTCTTGAGGACGGTGCTAACAGTTGGCGTAGCCCCTTATTAATTTCCCTAGTAGTCACTGTGAGTACCCACTCTTCCACTCTGGATTGAGGCCTCATCTTACGTGGACCACTCGGCTGTTGCTTCCACTGCCCAATCGTTTTTCATATACCGGATTTGGTTATGTGCGTCAAAATGGCTTCTTTATTATCACCACTCATATGTTGGTTCAGTGGTGAAGAGCCGTTTCAGATGGCTGTTTCCGGCTATCCTAATGCCATTTCTAGTTGCGCAGCTGGGTGAGCATGCTCAGCTTCGTATATTCCGCCACTGAAACAGAAATAATCTTAGTTTTGAGTGCCTGTAAGTGCGGTATACATCGGCCACAGGCGCACCTCACGTTCGATTACGTAGTTTACACGATCGTAGCGATGTCGTTTCAAACGAGCATTTCCGACCTTTCAGGACCCCTGCTTACTGTGCGATACATTCCAGTTTCTGGTCTGATCTCACTCTGACGGGACGCGTTCAGAAGGTGGCCAATGCAGCAAATGGAATTGCAACGGCGGTCGATATCACCATCACGATCTCTTTATGTACGCTTCTTGCCATGACTCGAACTGGGTTTCATCCAGAGTGTGTCCCTTTCAGCCCTCTATATGCTGTATCGGCATTGTTCAACGTGTCCGTCATCTAGCACGGATAAAATGCTTCTCCGATTGATCTTCATCTCGGTCAACACTGGCCTCTCATCAGCGCTTTTCGCCTTCCTGTCCGTCATGCTGGTGCGTCTCGACGCGGTGCTCGTACAACGCTTTCCCGACTCTCATCGCCCTCCCTCTGGCAGCTCGTCGTATACCCGACCGATCTCTTCTTCTCAGCCCTGTACTACCCACTCTGCACGGTGTACTGCAACACGATCCTCGCGAGCCTCAACGTGCGCTCGTTCGTCCGAGGTGGCGGTGAAACATGGGAACGCAACCCGCTTTCGTCGTTCGTCGTCGCGGACGTGGTCTCGCAACGAACGGAGGTATAGAGCCTCGCCGTGAATGCTGAGTGATACACAAGTATACATCGTCGATTGGCCTTCGCACGACGCTGTCACCCTCCGACGCTTTAACGTTCGGGCTTCCACTCTGTGCCCGAGGGCCATGCCAGCAGCTGGTCAATGAGGTCTGTGCGGGTCATGAATATGTCTACAGGTCGTCAGATGTACAAAAAAAGATGCGTCTCTCGCTCCGGACTCGCCCCACCCATCATCGATGCATTCCACGCCTGTGCCGGAGATCGGATCCAGTCGTGCATTCACTTGCCGCTCCTCGTGAACCGGTTGAAGACCTTCTGTAAAACCAAAACCAAAACAGACCGTTTATTAATCACACGAATGCGAGATATATAACGAAAAGAAAAGAAAAGAAGGATCCTAAGTAAAAAGTAGAACACAGTAAAACCATCCAATGCAAAAAAGCATTCCACAAACAGCCGCCAAACGGCGGAAAAGAATCAAACGCGCCTTGGTGCACAGCTTACCTTCGCACTGGCAGCCAAGCTCACCGATGCCAGCTTCTCTGTGACTTCTTTGCTTTCCTTGGCAGTCTCTGCAGGGACGACCGAGGGAACATGGTCAGATGACGGTCCAGAGCCAGTTGCTGCAGGTCCCTGGGTGACAGATGCTGACTGCTCGGTGCTTTCGGGACTTGCATTGGGGTGCAAGGCTGCGTCGTCTTGCAAATCGGCGTTGTGGTGGTGAAGAACATCCACATGCTCGAGAACCTCTTTCTCGGACTCTTGTTTGAATTGGTACACGTCCTCGTTGAGTTGGTGCTGCTCGGGTGTGAGGTGCTGAGCTAGCATAGACATGCGCTTCATCGCCATCATGCTCAGTACGGCTTTGCGGACTGCGCAAATCGGTGCGATCATCAATACACATTTCACCTGAACCAAACGGAAACGGAACGCACACGTCCTCCTTGCATTGAATGCCTTTCTGACATGTGGCAACAAGTCCGCTGGCTCGCCGTTCTCGGCCTCCACGAAGTACGGGACTTCCGCAGTGAGCCATGAATGTTGGAGCATTTGCTCAGCTGTTGGACGCGCCTCCGGATCAACCGTGAGGCAGCTGGAAACAAAGTTACGAGCTGTCTCCGACACGTTAGCCCAATACTCCTCTGCGGGGGGTCAGTGAAGTGCAATCCAAGGAGTACCTAGAGGCTTACCCGGCTCAAAGCGGTAGTCGCCCGCCATGATAGCCTCCATTTCCTGCTTCTGGGTATCACGGTCGAATGGCGTATAGCCTAGCAGGTATGTTAGACGGCTCTGCGGACGCGTTACAGATGGATACACGTGCCGGCAAGCAAGAAGTACGTGATAACACCCATGGCCCATATATCGACGGGCTTTCCGTGACCAGCTACACCAAACCTGAGTGAATGGTAGGAGGTTGCCTAAGGAAAGACTCACTCTTTTTGAAAATCTCCGGTGCCATGTACTGGAGAACATCTCAGCGAGCTGAAGAACCTGCTAGAAGAGAGCTTACGCCAGGCGTCCCGCAGACTTCCGTAAGCATACTGAGTTTACTGTCCGGCATGACACGACTGAGCCCAAAGTCAGCAATCATAATCTCTGACGTCTTCTCAGGTTTGGAACGGAAAATAAGGTTTTCGGGTTTCAGGTCACGATGAACAATACCACAGTCGTGGATATATTTGACTGCACCAAAGATGGTGCGCACGAGCCCGGCAGCGTCACTGTGTTGTTAAATGAGATCTTCAACACGTTCAGATGGAGTCTTGCGCCACTCACGCTTCGGTATATTGCCCTCTTGCGCATATGCTGTCAAAGAGCTCGCCACCCGTGCAAAGGTCGAATACAAGGTACAGATTATGAGCAGTCTAGTGGTGATGAGCACCAAGATCCCGTTGGTTGTGGTGATTCCCACCTCAAAGTAATCGTGCAGTGTGACGATATTGGGGTGACCAATGGACACTCGCTTCAGTACGGCAATCTCGTTACGGACCTAAGGAACCAGGGGTCAGCAATCGTGACCAAATTCAAGGGTTCGGGGTATGGCAAGAAAAGGGCGCCCAAGGGATCGGGGTGATTGAGGGGTGATGTTGCGATCAGCACGCAATAAAGTGGTGATGAATATTATTGAATGGGAGAGCACCATACACAGGAAGGGTAAGCGACTGCGGGACTAGGGGACGCCGCAGCCACACGCGCAGATCGCAGCATCGATGAGAAGCTGTGGAGGTGCTTACCATGTGCTCCCTCCCCTCCATGAGTTTCTTGTTGATGACTTTGCAAGCATAGTATTCCCCGGTTTTGATGTGAATCGCCTCCTTCACGATTGCATACGTGCCGCTACCAAGGGTACGCCCTGTGCGGTACTAGAATTTCACCAGCCAGGCCGAGAAAATGTCAGCGCCATCAGGTTCGTATGTTTCGGAATGCGAGGATAAGGTGCGAGAGATCGACGAACGGTTCAGCTAGATGTAAGGGTGATTCTACAAACCCACCTGGCAGGGGACCGTCGCTGGTTGTTGGGGCATGGCGATCGCGATGTCGGAGTCTTGGTCCTGATGATTGTCGTAAAGAGAGAAGTTGTGAGAAGCGAGGCACGTATTTATGTCGGGAGCGCACAGCAGAGAGCGCAATCAGCCGGATCCAGATAAAAGAGTGGACAGAGACACACCTCGACGGCCACCTCCGGCCGATCCTCCGGGTCAGCCTCCGAAGCCTCCGGGGATGCCGTGCCTTGCTCGGCGACGAGTTCAGCCACGGTGACGGCCTGAGGAGTCGCTGGCGTCGCTGGCGGCTGCGGTGACCGCCTACCCAGGCCGAGCAGGTTCAGTCGCGACGGAGACTTGCCCAGCAGCGTTGACAGCGTGGGGGAGCGCTTTGCCTTGCGCTCTTCATTGTGATCCTTGGGCTGACTCTGGTTTGCACCCATGGCGCCAACAGGGAATACAGGGTGGCGAGGGAGAAAGAAGGCTTTCGAGGTATGCTCTAACCCTACTCGCGTCCGGGTCTGGTATAAATGGTGTTGGTGGAATGTAGGTGTGTCATCGTGCCTCACTTGTTCTGCGTGCTGCGATTTCACTATCCATCAATGTGGCAGGTCTCAATGCGATGCCCTAGGGATCCAACTTCTCCCCCTCTTCTGCTGTGACACACATTCGAACTTCGCGGTTGACGGCACTGATGGCAGCACCAACGCATGTCATCCCTGTGCTGAGCCTCGATCGTCTGAACACGCGTCTTGGCGTCAATCTGCTGCACGGGACGGGGTGCCCGGGTTATCGAACATGAATATACCGTGGCGACCTCCTATGCTGGAGCGGTGGATGTCCTTCTAGATTCCGTGTGCTGTGTGCTGTAGTTCTCCTAAGACTCTCCTTGCAACACATTGAGCGTGACGCGACTGCGTGTGACTGACTCGCTAAATGGAACCGGGTGAGGCAACTTCTTGAACCTGCCATCCTGGCAAAGTTATCTGCATAATAATAATTAGTACGCCTTTCTGCAGCCGCTAAGCTAATCTCGCTATCTCTGTAGCTCGACCTGAAACGTTTCTTGACGTACCGCTCTGAACACAAAAGTGCAAACCCAATGTCTGGTAATAAAACATTTAACGTAAACTCACGTATGCACACAGAAAACCAACAGGCGGGCGGGCATTGCCCTTTGTGCTGGACGTCAACGACGTCCGCGAGTTGCACTTGCCGATCTTTGTTTTTTTTTCTCCTTAGACTTTATACTACCCTTCCTCTTAATCTGTTGCGTGCATCTTCGCGATGCTAATCCGTCTCGTCCCACCGTCCCCTCACCCCACAATCCTCTATGGACTGACATTTCCAAGCGTCATCTCCCTCCACGATCTCGGCCCCAGCGCGACCATTCCTGCTGCGTGGTCGTCACAGTTGCAACTCCTTACTTCCATTCTGCAGCTCGAGCCTCCGTCGAGCATCCACATGCTTGATAGAGCAGTAGGTTTGGTCGCTCGCGTTCACGAGGTCTCCATGGACGTCCCACACAAGGAGTTCGTGTTGAGTTTCGTCGACGGACGGGTAATCAACGTCCCTATGAATTCGGACTGTGTTCGAATGCTGTTGGGCGTCGTTCTCGATGTCAAAGGCTGCAGCGAGTCTGAATGCCAGCGGAATAGCATGGAGGGTAGTGCCTGTTCTGGAAGCACGGCCGGTAGCACAGAGGATCTCCCATCTGGAAGCAGTTCTACAAAGCCTCCAAAACTGGGGAAACACAAGAGGCAACGGTCTCTTTTGTTTTCATTAATATCGTATGTTCGTCCTTCGAAAGAATCGACCTCCCTTTCATTCTCGGGTCAACAGATCGTTGGTTCCCAAGTCGCTTTCATTGTCATCACCCCCTCCACCCTCCAGTGCGCCACCGCCAGCCCCGCTTCCTCCTCTCCCTGTCTCCGCCCGCACGACTTCTCCTCCAACCTCTCCTCAACAAACCAACTTTGCCACAGAGCATCCCGAACTGCTTCGAAAGCGGGCCCGAGCAACCCTCGTTGACGTCTGGAGACGCCATGTTATACCAGCTGTCGCACCTCAACACCTACCTGCAGCTGGGTATGCCGAATGGACTTTGATTGCTATGGCCAGTAAGGTTCGGGCGGAAATTGAGACTACCAACTCTCATGGCCCTGGCATCAGCAGTGCAAGGACAGGTGGGAGCAGGCACAGGAGGACTCACAGTGAAGGTAGAAATGCTCTCGACTTTGGGGACCGCAGTGATGACTGTGGATCAGAGCAATGGCGCTGCCGTGCTCCATCCCCGTTTCCGGGTGTGTTGAACGTGGAAGACACCGATCGAGTCGTCTATCCCCGCCAAGAGCAAGGTAAGGAAGTCTTGTATCTTCAGAGTTGGCACTTAGTCAAATTTGCAGCGGATGAATGGGGTCGATATATCCACCATCCCAGCTCCTCCGACGAGTTTGATATTTTTGCAGTCGAGTATAACGGTCACAACGACAGCCTTCTTGGAGAACATTTCACGGTCGGTGACGATTGGGACGATACGGAACGACTTACATTTGAGCTCAGTCGCATGGGACGTCACGGCACCTTTGGCACTGATAACCACTCGTCAAGCTTTGATGACAAATATCCACATCCAGGAGACTTTGGTCTTGATTGCAACGATGACGATGGCAATAGACTGGCGGACACGACTTTTGACATGTCGAGGTGTCCTTTTGCTCCTTCCGATGTTAACGATGATGGGGAGTCGGATGACAGTCAGATATACCTTCGGACTCCTGGGGATGGAGAAGATCTTCCTCTGGCCTCGCCTGTACAGATATCAACTCAAGATGAAACCTGCTTTGCTCCCCAGCCACCTTTGGTGTCTAGAGTCAGTTCATCTCGCCCTCGCTCTCGAAATGCCTCAGCCCAATTTTCGAGCGCACATTCAACGCCTGTCCAGGCATCACACCCCACACTCCGTTCTTCGAGCGCACATAACTTTGACTACAGATATACACAAGTCGATGAGTTTATTGCTCCACGCCTCGCCTATCTGGAGCGGATTTGTACCGCACTCGAAATCGTCCGGAGCCGGGCTCGTGAGGAGGGGTGGAGGCTTGTCAGAGCGACGTTGATCGGAGCAAAGAATGGGTGGATGGACACTGAAGCGGAGAGGTCCCTCGAAATCAAAGCCAAACGGCGCGCCTGGAGCTCAGGCATCAAGATTTTTGCTCCATATTCTACCTCCCGCCCTGCTCCAAAGGTTTGGGACGGCAGTTTCTCGACGTTCAGGCCACCAACGAGGCCCCCTGGCCTCACCTCTTTCTCGACGGGAATTCCGCACGTGCGCGGACCAATTGTGCCCACTGGGTTGTCCCTTGGAATACCGGTGCGGAGCTCGCCGCTTGCGATGTATGCCTGGGGTGCCAATGATGGTCGAAAATATACTCCCAGCAAGTACGGTATTCTCAACTCAGGGCATAGCATGGAAACGATAAAGGGCAAGAGGTCATCACGGGTGACCTTTGCTGACAGCGTTACGAATCTATTTCCGGTGTGCGAGGACGAGGAAGAGGCCGAGGATTCGTTCGGGCCCGTGCAGGTCAATGCTGTTGGTTTCCCGCAAGCGGTGCCTCTTGCTGTTCCAGTTGAGGAACCCGAATGTAGTCTTATTGAGGGACCCGCAGGGAAAGAGGACGATCCTTTCTACTTCTGTCCGTCGCGACCACGTACGCGTACTACAAGCATGTACATGATCTCCCCTGCATCTTCGGCACCCTCGTCTCCTGTCCTTCCGATGTTCCGGCCTAGTACCCCTCCGCCGTCTTATCAAGCTGCTGTCGGTGGCGACGTCTCCGCTGCAGCGAACGGAGAGGGGAGTCTAGATGCTTCTGCGTTGTTACTGCAGCCATTGTCGTCATTGGTCATTTCCCCATCGCCACAGTTGGCGTCATCCCGACCTCCACTCATTTCCAATTCTCCGTTCCTTCCAAGGCCTAGGGCAGTCTCATTGCCCACGCCCAGGTCTTATTCTAGCACGAATAAGACCCGTCGCACGTCTTGCAATCACAAGGAGGGACACTGCGAAGACTTGTCGCAAGCCTATGCTTCACCTCCTCCTGAGGGCCCGTTAGTGGTATCAGCAACTCCGGCGCCACACGAACAATATCCCAGGTATGCACACGTCCACTCACCCATCCCCGCTAGCAAGAAATGCATGAATGCAACCATCCTGGGAAGGACTGGCAAAGAGGTGGTGTTTGAACAGGCTGGGTCAGAGTTCACCGTCGGTATAGAAGTCGCTCTCGGAAGAGCGGAGGAGGGGCGCGTGGTTTGGTAAGCCTTGTTGCTATCCACGGGCGCGGGCGCGATAATGTTCGCTGTGTTACTCTTGGGGAGGTCTGAAATGCCATTAAGAATCAAGTAATTGTCGTTGCTGTTCATCTGCTTTTCGTTTCCTCCCATTTGATTTTCATGCTTGCAAGGTGCGTGGCCACTTGTACTCATCATCCTTGCAACTCACACGTTTTCTGTTAGCCATTTGTCATACGAGTCATCGCATATCATATTCACCGAGTACCAGCTAATCCACCCGCCCTCTACGCCTATTACTACTAACAACGCTAGACATTGTCATGATACTTACCTGGACAGCTTTCATGTGCATAATCTACGTACGCGCGTAGAATATCAAACATTTTACGATGCTCATCCTCACCGTCCGTGCGAGGTTCAATATATTTCGTCAAGAAAGTTCCGTCGCAAAAAACTCGCCATGAAGCGCAGTCGACTGGCCACTTTGCGAGAAATTTTTGCGGAGGAGCCTTCGACTCTTTGGTCTGCCTAGGGGAGATTTAGCATGTGGCGGATTTCTGATCTTGTGCACGACTCATTATGCTTGCGAGAGATTTTACTCGTGTCGCCTGACACAAGGCTCACCATGACGCGGACGACGTTTTCAAGGCCACTGGGTCACTTGGGGTCGCCATAGTTTTTTACTTGAGGGAAATTGGATATTTAGCGTAGCTGCTGCATGCTGATAGCGCTGATCTAGAGTCGCAATGAAATGATGACGAGGAGATCCCGACTGTTTTTGCTGTCATTCTGCAGACGGGTAAATGTGATTCGATCGCGTCGTTGGTCACGTGGTTTGAAAATCAACGCGAAACGAACTTGAAGTACTTACTTCTGCCAGCACCTTCATGGGGGTCACTAGCACTGATTATTTCAGGTCAGATGGACAATAATTACAAGGCCTCAAAGGAGGCATTTGTCTCCGGGATGACAGGCTCATCTGCCAGCCACGTCAACGCCATGTTAGCAGTCGGGCTGGTGAGTCCATCGAAATGTGTCGGAAGCTTTGTTGCTCAAGTCACAAGGCATCGATGGCTCTGCATTCCACCCTGCGAACACGCCTGTCCGTGTTCCGTGTTATGCCATTCGTTCTTGAATGGCTGGTGTTAGTCCTACCATTGTCGCTTGCGCTGACAGTCTATGCCGATGCACCCGGGGCACTCTCCGCGCTCCTCCTGGCACCAACCTGCGTTTTACTTCTTCTTCCCCCAATCGAAAGCGGAATACCTTTACTTTCAAAGACCAATGAGATGCAGCCAAACGCGACTGCGCGAGATAGTGGTATCATCGATGGGCCTGCACAATCTACACTGAGACCCCTTCCAGCACTCACAACATACCGCGCCAATATGATGCTGATAACGGTATTTTCCATTCTCGCCGTCGACTTTCCTGTATTCCCACGTTCCCTTGCAAAGTGCGAAACGTATGGTGTATCGTTGGTACGTGTTGCCCTCTATACATGTCGTTGGAGCTGTCTTGACTCGTGAGGTTAGATGGATTGTGGAGTTGGCTCCTTCGTTTTCTCTCAAGGCATCGTTTCAGGTATACCCCTTATCAAGGATCCATCCCAGTTGCATGCGGATGTGAAACCAAAGTTATACCGCATAATGAAAAAGATTTTACCGATCGTCGTGTTAGGCATTGCTCGAGTGCTACTTGTGAAGGGAACGGAATACCCTGTATGGTGACTTGTTGCCATCACTTGGATTTACAGGCTCATTCGTTCTAGGAACACGTTACTGAGTACGGGGTGCACTGGAATTTTTTCTTGACGCTTGCTATTTTGCCGGTCGCAGAAGTGATTCTCCATCCGATCATCAAATACATCCCTATATCATTGTTAGGCCTTTGGATCGCTGTATGTGAGTGGTATCATTTATTTCCTGGTGTGATTTGTTCGGCTTAGCGCACCACAGTGCATCAGTTCGCACTGTCGTCGGGGCTGGAAACCTTCCTCCTGAACGCCTCTCGAAGCAATGTCATTTACGCAAACAAGGAGGGACTGATTTCACTCTTGGGTAAGTGAGTTTCCTGACTCCACTCTGGTAGGAAGGCTCATCTCCTCAGGCTATCTATCGCTTCATATCATGGGCCTTTCTCTTGGCACGATCATCCTTCCACCTTCTCCATCTTTCTTCCGTAAACAGCAGCGTATCATGTTCGAGGGTGGTAACTCCCAGAGTCTCCCAATATTGGACCCCTCTGCTCCTAGACAAAACGCGAAGACCACCATCGAACTCTTTTCGTACGCCGTGGTGTGGTGGACCTTGCTGGCCCTTGTACAACGTGGTCTCCAAGTCTCGCGAAGGATGGTCTGTTTTCCTGCTTCCCGATGCATCGTGCAACTACTCACACCCTACAAACTTTTTTTCTCGATACAGGCAAACTTACCATATATACTCTGGATTGTCGCCTTCAACACTTCGTTCATTCTCGCATTTTATCTCCTAGATATGATCTTCTTCCCCACTCGTATCTCGAAACTGAAAGATCCTTCGGATCCCTCAGGTAAAAGGATCCTCCAAGAGGACCCCACGACCTCCACACCAAAGTCAGCCCCCGCTTTACTCGAGGCCATAAACAAGAACGGGCTCGTGATCTTCCTCGCTGTGAGTCCTAATCCAGGCCAAGCCTCCTTATTTGTCTCAGAGCACGACTATTCAGGCGAATGTTGCGACGGGCCTCATCAACCTGTCGATTCAGACAATGTACACACCACACGCAAAAGCGATGCTCATATTGATCGGGTATTCTTTCGGTACATGTATGTTTGCTTGGATATTCCGCAATAGGCGTATCTGGACAATGTGATATCTCGGCTCCCTTGGCGGTGAATCCTCTATCGGCACTCACCCGGCCCTTACACCGAGTGGAGAGGCTCTTTATTAATGACCTGGTTAAAGATCTCCAGGGCTGCCGCGGGTTGGAACGCCGGCTAAAGAGGCATCGTTCAGAAGATGCAATGTTTGGACTGTGAGGTCAGCCTCGACGTACCACTTCATGACCAGCAGCAAAGACCCTCCTGTTTTGAATCGAATTAAAACATCAGCGTAAATTATGACTAGTGATGAAAGGAACGTACGCAAAGGAGAAGTTGCCCACATTTGCGACGGCGGCGATAGGCGTGCCGTCGAGGGTGATGTTGTTGAGTGGAGTGGAGTGGAGCGTCTCGTTACCGTACCAGTCCATGGCAAGCACGGAGGTGTAGCCCTGCAAGGCATGCAACGGATGGTACAAGAATGAAATCTGAAAAACCTACACCAAGCCAGTTACAGCTGTGGAATGACAGATCATCAGGAAAATGCCCAAATGAGTGTAGATGCATACGCACATGAAATCGGCATCACCAGCCTAGTGAGGAATGAAGGTTCAGCAAGACCAGGGGACTATTATCGGGTTTGCATACCCAAATAAGAATCTTCAATCCAGAATTTGCCAACTCGGAGAGCTGAGGAAGCCACGTTCGTGCGTCCTAGAGCATACGTTAACTCGGATGCACTGCCACGCGTCGAAAGCTAGACAACATACATCTCCAGTCTTCACAAACAGTTCGTATGGAGCGTCGGGGCATTCTTCGTAGGTAGTTTCAGCACCGATCTCGCTCATAATCTCTGGAATGCTCAGGTAGTTCACGTAGTATTCAGGGGGGAACAACGCCGAGGAGTTCTGGCGGACATCATAGGGGTCCCGGTCCCCAACCGCAGGAACGTAAACGTGGTCGCTCTGTTGGGATTAACGGTGTAACACAAGTGATGTATCTGTAAATATACGAATGTCCTACGTACGCAGTAATTGTCCGCCTGAAGACAGACCGTGTTAGATTCAGTGGAGGTACCGGCAGCGTAGCAGTCTTGCTCTTGTGCGACACATCCGTTGGGGCCGTAGAGGGCGTCGGAGATACGATTCAACACCACGTCGGACTGAAGTTGACCGTATCCCGGGGCGTAAGTTGCGAAGGTATAAAAGGCGATGTTCTGGATCAAGGGATCATACCAACCACTGCAGCAAAGAGCCCTGAGCTACTGCGCACGTGCGATCGCTCGGATATAACTTACTTGTTGATCATGAGGGCAGTGACGACGATAGGTTCGCCCTCGATCGCACCGCTTGCAATCAATGCGTTCTGTTCCTCAAAGTATGTCACGAAGCTAGGCCCATAGTGACCACCATAACTCTCTGTTGCAAATATAAACCTGGTCATATCATCTGAATATGATATTGCTGCAGAGAGGGGACTCGTGGCACGTACTCGCGACTCGCGTACTTTGAGAAGAGCTGGCTCTCAAAAAGTATCTGGAACGCTTTCCACACAAAGGGCGCGGCAGTTTCTGTGCTGTTGACCATGTCCGTTCCATAAGAGAATCCGGTCCCGATTGGCTGGTCAATGTAGATCACTGCAACGTGAACATGAGTCGCGTCTTGAGAGGTAAGTTGTGAACGTACTGTTGCTCACGTTGTTCCAACTGCCTTGCCTATTCAGATGTCGTCCACATATGATCGGATGGCATTCTTACCTGTATGGGTTGAGGTATGTCGAGTTTCCATCCTCGTTCACCAAGCATGGTCCATTCTCTGCAACGAACAATGTATGACTCAGTATATCCCCCACCACATAGCAGCTAACCTTGAAAGAGACCAATCATAGAGGAACATCCTGGACCACCATTCAACCTTTCATGTAATAAAATCAGATTCCACCCTCGTGTTGGCATATTTTGTGACACCCATACCAAAGCGTGAACGGGGCAGTCTCGGGCGAGTTGCGAGCCTCGAAGAACCAGAACCACTGCGATCGAAGTGTCAGCACCAGTCTCACCTCACTATATTGTGCTGACCATCGACATATTTGTCCCAACATCAATGTAGCCAGAGTACTGTGTGACACCAGGCGTCGTCTCGCATATCCCAGAATTTGCGACATAGCGAAGATTCGTGTCCTTTTGAATCTGTGAACGAAATGTGAGCTGTCTCGTTCTTAATTCACTAGAGTCATGAAGTGATGACGTGTGAACCAAGACCGCCCCTACGACGAGCGCGGCGAAGGCTGAAGAAATGAAAGAGTGGAGGTGCATGTCTGCTAGCAAAACGCAACCTGTGGGATGGAAAGCAAGACTCTTCGAGGAAACGGCGGCAGGTGTCTTATAGCTGCTACTTCCTGAGCTGAGCTGAGGTGCTCCGGTGGCTGGCACCGCGGGAGGGTAACTGAAACTGCTTAGTCGGACACCACATGGTGGTTGTGGGATCTCGTCGTGGGATCGACTTGGTGATCAGCAACGCGGGAGACCCGCACAAAAATAGCGAAGACCAAGATGGCAATACTTAGGTGAAGAGGATATCCAGGTTGGACTGTAATAGGAGTCCCCCGCCGTCGAGCGGAGATACCAGGCACGTTTCACCGTTTCAAGTGCCAGTGGCGTGTACTAAATGGAAAGCAAAAAATCCACGCATGGCGTCATAAATATGGCGGCCGGGGTGTCACACCGGAGGGTTGAAACGAGCCTAGAGCAGAAAACAGAAGAAGAAAGTCCTGAAACTCGACGGCGTAGGCTTTATAAAGTGCTGTGAGGAATTATAGTGGGAAAAATGCCGGATACGCACGACCGGACAAGACTCCATCTGAGAGATCCTCATAGTCGCCTTGTGAGCGGGAGATTACGTCCATCCAGCCAGTAAGATCGCATCCGCATTCGGATCGCGGTCTCGACGAGACAGTTGGCAGCATGCACAACGAGGGTACTTGAAACTTAATGTACGTTCCTGTGAAATATTTCAAGTCCGCACAGGCTTCAATGACTACTCCACCATCGCCGCGAGCAATACTCAGTCTCTACGGCTCTACGCTTCGTGCGGCACGGTCATTCAGTTCCTATAACTTCCGCAACTATTTTTTGTGGAGGACAAAGGATACATTTCGTAGCATGCAGGTACTTAGCCGTTTGCCCTCCTCTTTACAATGTCATTACTCAACTGGCCACAGGTGGAGAAGAATCCAGCTAGGCTTTCGTTTGCGTACAAGGAGGCTGTTAAAGAGCTAGAAGTCCTTCGCCGGAGTGCTGTGGTTAATCAGCTGTACGGAGGACGGCGTCTCGCAGTAGAACACTAATGTCTGGCGATGGTGGAGCGGGCAATATTGTGACAAATGCCACTCCTGCTTTCCTTTCTCATGCCATGCGGGAAACTCGTTTCCCCGACCCCTCACCAATTTGCGCTATAAACAGGTTCTGCACACTAGTGCACCATCATCCACGTATCCACTCTTGATCATATCGGGAATGTCTGACCAAGCCCTCGTCAATGTATGTATGTCTTGCCTCATCCACACTTGTGGGATAGGCTCCCCGCTGCGACGCCATCTAGAAACACCCCACTTCTTAGCCTTGAGCGCACGATCGCATAACTGGTCCCATTATTCAGTGGTGAAGTGTGAGTGGGGTGCTGACCTAGTGTTTGCCTGTTTCAGTTTTTTAAAGCGAGGTTTCACGTGTGCCAACGTCTTCTGCCTCGAAATTTGGCCACGTGTGTCATGTGAAGCTTGGCTAGTAAGGTCGGTTCCCTGTGTTCGCCGCTACCCCATCGGGTCGTGACTTTTCCAGACTTTCCATGATCTCCGCACGTATTCTATTAAAAGAAACGGCGAACAACGGGGAGGCACGGGTGACAGTGATGCTCGGAGCTAGAAAGGTGAGAAGGTTCGTTTTCAGTCGTGATTTCTCATTACAGGAGTGTACTTATCAGCTTATCGGACTTACATCACGAAAGGATGGCACTGCATCATGACGGGTGGGCACAGTTACAAGCGAGGGTGTGTTCTTCACCTACAGAGATACACCACAAAACCTCGAAATACATCGATCCCCGCATTTCCTTCCAACAGCTTTTCAGCGCTCCGACGGTTACCGTGAGTCACTACTTGTCACTACCGACCCGCACATCTGAGTCACATCGTCCGAATCTGCAAAGTTGTAGAGTAACGTTATCGCTTGACGACTTTTTGACGGCCTATTTGATAATTTTGAAGCCCTCTCGTTGGCTGGTGAGCTCTACCCGATCCAAATGGAGCTCTGGCTAGTGAACCTTCTTGCCTAACCTATATATGGAGCGAATAATGTAGCATTATGCTCGGCTTGAACAGTATAATTAGGATCACGTAAATTCCTTGGGCTTCGACCGCCTAGTAAGGCGATGAATGGGCCTCTTCTGTGTAGCCAACTCACGGACAAGATAAAAGTGACCCATCTTTTCGCAGGTCAGATGGTATCTCCTGATTTCCCTTACTTTACCGAAACACAATGTCAGTTCCGTTGTTTCCCTCTGAGTCGGGACCCAAGTTCCGTGTTGCTATCTGGTGGGGAGCTATGTTCACGTTCGCGCCTGGCACTCAAATACCCCACAGCGGCGCTGGTATCGGCGGTCTTGTCCTCGCTATTACAATCGGAAAATATGATCCTTCGATACCCATTGATCTATACGAAGCACATGACTCTATCGACACTGCCGGTGTAGGGATTACTGTATGGAGGCAGACGCACGAAGTTATGATCGAGCTGGGGTTGTTCGACGATTTCAAACAAATCTTTACATACAATCCTGAAAGCAGCCGCAGTGAGTAACAATTTTTCGATTGTGTCGGTTTCAGTCCGACCCCCTTCATCAGGTCCCAAAGTAAGGCGAGCAGACATACGCGAGGGCGGATACCCCTGGTACCACACCGCCCATCGCTGTGAGTTCCCCCAACGTTGCACATTATTAGAACCTTTTTTCATGAAAGGGCCAAAGCTGGACCCTCCGCCATGCATCGTCAGCACATGGTAGCTATCCTAGAAAGGCACCGCCCAGCATCATGCACAGTACATCCCAGGAAGCGGCTCGTCAATTATGTCGAACCCGAACAAGAAGATGCGCATTCGACGTCACCTATTACACTCGAATTCGCGGACGGAACTACTGCGACCACTGATGTACTCATTGGAGCTGATGGGGTTCGCTCGGCAGTTCGCAAGACGATGTTTGAAGCAGCATCCCAAGACAATGGCGATGACAAGGCAGATCTCAAACAATACATCGATGCGACTTTCACAGGGATATCGATGTATCGTTCCCTCGTCTCTGCGGAGACATTGAGGAAGGAAGATCCAGAACATATCTCGTTGAAAGAGTTGACAGCGGTAAGTATTCAACTAGTACGCGGTACACAATTTTACATCTCACTCTGCTATGCAGTCCGTAGGAAAGGGCCGGGTAGACATGTTTGGTTTTCCCTTGATATTCAGATCCACTTATCCACCGTTCGTAGTACCTTGTCACCTATCCGATTTCCAACGGAACTATCATCAACGTTTCGGCAACCGTGAGTGACCCGAGTTTGACGGGCACGCACTACGAAGGGCGCTGGGTATCCGATGTGACTCGTGACGAGCTAGTTGAATGCTTTGATAGCTTCGAACCTGATGCAAGGACAGTGGTAAAGGTGAGCTCCCTCGTGGCACACTGAACGAACTGGATTGGTCCAAACCACACACGATACAGCTCTGCGAAAAGCCGTCCAAGTGGGCCCTGCACGTCGTGAAGCCGCTCCCGTTTTGCGTACGAAACAGGGTCGCACTTATCGGAGATGCGGTGCGTCTTTCTCAGAGCTGGATGTTGCACGCACATTTCGTTGATGAAAGACCGAATCCCCTAGTGTCATGCCATGGCGCCTTACATGGGTGCCGGTGCGGGTCAGGCAATCGAAGTGCGTCCCTTTCATAATTCCGTCGCTCGTTTGTTGTCGCTCAAACGACGTCTAGGATGCATTTATGCTTGGCCGGTTGATCGCGCATCCTCTTGCGCCGCTCTCTCGCGTCCAATATGCCCTCCGCATCTACGAAGAGATTCGGTTCCCGGTCGCTCGTTCTATTGCCAGCTTTTCGTTGTTGGCTGGATGGATGTACACATTCATGGCACCAGGGTACTATGATGGGACGAGAAGGGAGGACGATCTGGATGACCATGGCATCGGTTCGTATGAGAGGGAGGGAATGGAAGCCATCAAGCAGGAGATTCTCAAACAACAAAAATTTATGGATGAATCGAGCAGTGCTGTCCAGGCATGGGAGGATGCAGAATTGAAATTGCAAGCGTCGGCAAGTCAGATAACCGACTAGGATACTTACAACTCTAACGTCTATCACGTCCCCGTCGTCTGCCCTTCGGCATCCATATCCACCTCAATCTATTCGCAAAAGCGATGCTTATATTGATCGGGTATTCTTTTGGTACATGTATGTTTGCTTGCATGTCCGCAATAGGCGTATCTGGACAGCGTGTACTTATCTCGACCCCCTTGGCGGTGAATTCTCCATTGACACTTACCCGCCCCTTACACCGAGTGGAGAGGCTCTTTATTAATGACCTGGTTAAAGATCTCCAGAGCTGCCGCGGGTTGGAACGCCGGCTAAATAGGCATGGTTCAATACGTGCAATACTTGGAGACTGTGAAGTCAGCCTCGACGTACCACTTCATGTCCAGCAGCAAAGACCCTCCTGTTTTGAATTGAAACATCAGCATAAATTATGCTGAGTGATGAAAGGAACGCACGCAAAGGAGAAGTTGTCCACATTTGCGACGGCGGCGATAGGCGTGCCGTGGAGTGTGATGTTGCTGAGTGGCGTGTGGTGGAGCGTCTCGTTACCGTACCAGTCCATGGCAAGCACGGAGGCGTAAGCCTGCAAGGCATTCAATGGATGGTAGAGGAGCAAAGCCTGGGAAACCTACACCAAGCCAGTTGCAGCTAGGGAATGATGGACGATCGTGAAGGGAATGTCCAAGAAGTGTAGATGCATACGCACTTGATATCAGCATCGCCAGCCTAGCGTGAAATGGAATTTCAGCAGGATCAAGAGACTATTATCGGGTTTACATACCCAAATTAAAATCTTCATTCCACAGTTTGCCAACTCGGAGAGCTGAGGAAGCCATGTTCGTGCGTCCTATGCGTAGATAATGCATTAATTCGGATGCACTGTCGGCCGTCGAGAGCCCAAAACGAGACATACATCCCCACTCTCCACAAACAATTCAAAAGGAGCATCGGGGCATTCTTCGTAGGTGGTTTCAGCACCAATCTTGCTCACAACCTCCGGATTGAGAAGATAATTCAAGTAGTACTCCGGGGGAAACAACATTGAGGAGTTCTGGCGGAGATCATCGGCATCTCGGTTTCCAACAACAGGAGTCAAGACGTTGTTGTCCTGTTGGGTTGGCGCTCTCATATGAATAACGCACGCGAAAGCATACGAACGTCCTACGTACACAGTAATCGTCCGCCTGACGACAGATCTTGTTAGATTCAGTGGAGTTACCGGCAGCGTAGCAGTCTCGCTCTTGCGCAACACATCCGTTGGGGCCGTAGAGGGCCTGGGAAACATTCTTCAACACATCATCAGGTTGAAGTTGACCGTATCCCGGGGCGTAAGTTGCGAAGGTATAATAGGCGATGTTCTGGATCAAGGGATCATACCAACCACTGCAGCAAAGAGCCCTGAGCTACTGCACACGTGCGATCGCTCGGATATAACTTACTTGTTGATCACGAGGGCACTGACGACGATAGGTTCGCCCTCGATCGCACCGCTCGCAATCAACGCATTCTGTTCCTTAAAGTATGTCACGAAGCTGGGCCCATAGTGACCACCATAACTCTCTGTTGCAAATATGAACCTGGTCATATCATCTGAATATGATATTGCAGCAGAGAGGGGACTCGTGGCACGTACTCGCGACTCGCGTACTTTGAGAAGAGCTGGCTCTCAAAAAGTATCTGGAACGCTTTCCACACAAAGGGCGCGGCAGTTTCTGTGCTGTTGACCGTGTCC
>JBBPNP010000155.1:0-58193 GCA_038090955.1 Xerocomellus intermedius
CATGGCGATCAAAGATATTAAAGTGACTGATCCGATCGTGAGTAAAGAATGGACGGGTAATGCCACGATGAAACTTCCACATATCGGCTGAGAGATAGAATGTAACGCCACGAGCGAGAGGCATTAGATAGTTACTTACCGTCAGAATTAAAGACACCTGTTCCCAACACATTAAGCATATGAGCTTTGAACCTGTCACCTAGAATGACGAGTTAAGCCATAGTACAAACTACACTTTTACCACTGTCTACCTTTGACGAAGTTCTCGAAATCGGTTGCCAGAACAGCCTGTACAAGGGTTAACTGGCCGAACGAGATAGATCTTGGTCGCGGCACCTTTATATGATGTGGCTCGCAAGTAAACAGAAGGTCACTAAACATCACACGAAAATTATAGCAGTTGCCAACCGCTGCGATTGCACCCATTATCACGTCCGCTGTCCACAAAGGTCTGGATTTTTCTCGGAAAAAGGATTGGTCGATGGCTCGCACCAGGATATCCAGTCCTCATGGCCACCGATGGAAGCATCAAATCGATGTTTCCGAACATTTTCCCCCGAAGGACATGCATAGGACGAGCACCCAAGGCAGCCGCCTCGTAATCGCGTGCAAGATTCTTGAATGTAATTCCCAGAGTCAAACTTGCAATAAGCCCGGACGCTAACCACCAAGATGATATCGATATTCCACACAGTGACAAGAGACGCCACGATGCTGTACTGATCAGGCAGTATGCGAATAAGTGCCCCGCAAGACGTGCTAAGAGAGCTAACCCCGGGTATACCATAGTTTCTGAGCTGTGTTGCAGTCTGTTCGCGAAACTGAAGGAGCGATGCGGGCCTAGTACTGAAAGCGAAATACATCGGTGGGAAGAGCGTTTTACGTCGGTGGCGGTGGGCGATCACCCGAACAGCATCCGTAAGACATTAACTTGAGTAATAGGTGGTGCTGTAAGACACATTGTCGGATAGTCTCGAGCCGTTATAGGAAATTCAAGTGAACTAGGTTTTTGGTCGAGCAATCCTGAATTCGGCCAGCTGGGGTTCTCTCCTCGGCAACAGGGTTCGGCAGTGAGTGAGGAGTGACCAAAGTCACATACATTCGAGTCTAATTGATCTTGGCCAGATGGAGCGAACGAGGAAGAGCTAGCAAAGTCGACATCCCGCGTGGGAGGAATTGTCAGAAAGCGAGCACAGCCAATCGGACCGGCCCGGGCCCGGGGTCCAGATACTAATAGCAAGACGCACGTATATATATTGCAACGAAGAGGTGAACCGGGAAAAAATATCGCAATAGGGAAATGCCAGTGGGGGTTCGGAGTAGCCTAGGGCACGTGCGGATCATTGCGAACTCATCCTGGGAAGAACCACAAGTACATTGCAACGAAGAGTCGAAGTCGCGAAGGGGGGGAAATATTGCAATATGTAGGGAAATGGTGGGATCACACGGGCAGATTGCAATCTCGTCGTGGGAAGAACCACATTGTATTTATTGCAATGGGGAGGCAAAACAGCTAAGGAGTGAAATACAGTGAAACTTGCAAAACGACTGGCAATGATTACAGGTGTTTTTGCAACAGGCCTCCAGGATGTGGTGGAAGCTGTCGTAGTTCCCTAGCACGAACCTGAGGTCCCTCCAGGCTCATACTTGTGATTGCTTCGATGCAGAGAGGATATCTTCAAGTGAGATGGAAGACCTATCGCACATTCCCCGGAATATTCCGTCTGGAGTGTTGAACAAACTTGCCGGGGTATCAAATTCCTAGTTCATTATTCTTTCTCAACAGGCACTCCGACACAAAAGCCAAAGAATCACACACAGCGATCGTGCCGGCGTCAAGAACACAGATACGGTCGTAGGATATGATTGTGCGCAAACGATCTACATGATGGTGAACGAAAGCAGAATACGAATGACCAAAGTGAAACTTACGAGCAATACAAAGAACTGTACGCTCCTTGAATTCGGTCACTATAGTATTTTGGATCTTTCCATCGGCCTCGTAATCCACGGATGCTGCACAGAACATGAGTCGCTGCATCAAGCCAGAAGTACGTAAAATTCTACCTGTGGCTTCATCGAGGATGAGAATCTTCGTCTCATGGACTAACGCTCGTGCCAACGATACCAGTGACCGCTGGGCAGCAATCAACAACCAAAAAAAGACGAAAAATGGGTGAGAGCTTCACCTGGCCAACAGACAGGTTATTACCTTCCCCGTCGATTGGAGTATCTAGGTCGAAGCGACTGCCAACGACCTGGGCGTCGCCTTGGGTAGTTGTTTGAGGCGAAGGGGGCTGTTTCTCATCTGTGTCGACGAGGTGCGCTCGCTTAAGCGCGTCCCAAAGGCGGGCGTCATCGTACAAACCGAACGGGTCTAGGTTAGACCTGAGAGTACCAGAGACTGAGAAACCCATTAGCAAAGCGACGCATTCAAATATTTATATAGCTTTACAAAGGAACTAAAGCAGAACGCAGAGTCGGTCAAAGTTATATCTTTGATCTCATGATGTGAGACTTACAGCGTCTTGTGGAATAATCGCGAGCCCCTTCCTTAGTTGTTCTAGTCCAACTTTCGAGATATCGACACCATCAATTTGAATGCTTCCTGATGAGAGTTCCACAAGTCGACACAGAGCCGTCATGATCGACGATTTCCCGGCCCCAGTCCTGCAAGCATTGTCAACGAAGGAAGTCACATTACCAGGGGATCGACCAGTACCTGCCAACAATACCGATCTTCTCTCCTGAGGCAATGTCCATACTCAGACCTTTAAGCACGGGGCGCAACTCAAGTCGATACTTCATGAAAACATCTTTCATAACAATCCGGCCTTCAGAGGGCCAGGAAGGAAGGGCCGCGCAGTCCTTGACCTCGTGAGGGGCTTCTTGTTCAAGCTCATCGGCGTAATGAACAATTCGTTCCACAGCGTTCATATCGTTCTCCACCTCTGCAACTTGACGAACCATCCATCCAAGGGACTCGAATGACATATCAGTTTTCTGAGGTCTCATCATTCCTTGTGTGCGCCCACCTGTTGCATCATCAGAATGTATGACAGAACCACTCCGGTCTGTCCTGACGAGATGCTAAAGCGGGTACCGACTGTCAAAATGGCCACCGCAAATGTAAGGGTTGCTCCGAGAAAGTCCAAGCGAATACCCAGCCAGCGCTAGTCAGATGAACTAGTAGTCATCCAGTGTGCGCTAGCAGTCAGCTTCCTCACCTGATTCGTAATAGTCAACCAATATGCTCTGGGAATCCCGTTGGCGTAGGTAATAATTCGTGCTCTGCTCATTGCAACTCACCGATTCTCGACATCGACGAGTTCGACATTCTCTTTCTTGAATCGATCCGTCTCGCCATACGCGGAGATCGTTGTCAATCCTGACAGTGACTCGGAGAAATGAGCGTATAAAGAACCACGCAGGATAGCATCTAATATTAATTATCAGTTGTACGAGCCGATAATCCAAAGTTTAAATGCACGCATACCGAGCCGCTGTAATCAAATTAACCTTCATGAAAATATACAAAATCGGGAACATACCTTCAGTTCTCTTGCGCTTGCACGATAGAAGAATGAGGCATAGAAATAGCAAATCAAAAAGAAAAAGACGATCAACAAAAACCAAGGCAAGACGACGGATATAAGAATGATACCACCGATGATGCTGGACACGGTAATACTCAGCATGCGTAACGAACCACCAATGAGGTTATCGATGGTATCGATATCTGTCGAATAATTTAACAGGGAGGATAAAAATTCAGTGAATGTACCTTTGGCAAAGCGATCCATGATACAGCCAAGAGGCTGTCAGAGATATAGAGATCAGCGATGACAACTAGAGATACAATAACAACACGCTCAACTCACAGTCGTTTCAAAGAAATTCATAGGGGCACGAAGGACGCGAGTGATGGCTTTCTGAACAAGCAGATATGTGGGTAGTATGTTCATGCGAACAGCTGCACAAACTCACCTCATGCAGCTCTTGTGACGCATAACAACTCAATATTGCAAAGGAGGCCCACACGAAGAACATGGTTAGTGATTGCGAGACACCGAGAGCAGCATAGATGCCCATCTGCAAATCCCGCCTGAGACACCACCGGTAAGTGAAGTAAGTAACATACGTAGAAGCCTTGTGGATAATTCCATTCCATTCCCTCCCAGTAGACAAGCCTGGTGATACCGCAATGAAGACCTGAGCGAAACAAAGGTAAAGTGTACTCGCCAGTAGGATGACATAACGTTTGAGCCTTGCCACATAGCAAGAGACAGAAGTAGAATCGGCACGAGGACTATGCCATTTCCAGCAGATAGGTATTCCTGGTAGACTTTGAATGGAATGGCGCCGATATTCCGCTCTTCTTCTTGCATCATCGCTTTGCCCTTGATACTGACATTTTGTTCTTTCTTGTCGTTGCGGACCGTTTCCAGCTTCTCTCCGGTATTCTTGTTACTGTTATCTTGTTGCGAACCAAACTCTTCTAGGAACTTGCAAAATGCGCCATTACTAGCCACCAATGCGTCGAAGGTACCACGTTCAGCAATCTTGCCATTGACTAATGTGTAGATGTAATCGACTTCTGGGAGGAAGTGCAGCGCATGGGTTACAAGAATCCGAGTTTTGCCTGCTGTACCACTCTCGAGGACATTGGAGAATACAGCCTTTCCGACATGAGCATCAAGTGCAGAGAGGGGATCCTAGCAATGAACAAATGTCAAAAATCCAAATATTGACAAATAAGAAGAGGACAAACGTCAAAGATCATAATATCTGAGTTACAATATATAGCCCGACAGATGTTGATTCGTTGTTTCTGGCCACCAGAGAGAGAAATACCTCTCTCTCCAACCTCAGTCAGGTCATAGCTAGGGAGCATGTGCAAATCTGGTTCCAGACAAGAATCACGGACAGCCTTCCAATATCTTTCCTCCTCAAATGGCCGTCCAAAACAGATATTCTCGCGGATCGTAGCATTCTGGATCAAGGTGTCAGTCTGTCTTCCACTATAGCAACCTCAATAAATCGTACTTGGATCCAGGCGGTCTGAGCACAGTAAGCGACTGAACCACCGAACTCGACAGTGCCAGCAGTCCGTCTCATCTCGCCAATGATGCCCTGAAGCAGTGATGTTTTGCCTGCCCCTACTGCCCCGACGATAGCAACGAGCTTGCCGCGAGGGATCTCCATGTTAACTCCTCTGAGTCCGAAGATATTAGCCTCGTCAACGGGTGGCAGCGTTGACAGTGTCGTTGATTTGGACTTTCCCTTCATCCTGTTGTGCACGCCCCTCGGATCACTAATCGTCTTGGGATCTTCGGGTTTTGGCGAAGGACTATCCCAGGTAAAATCTACACCATCTATCCTGACTGCAACATCTAAGTCGTTGTTAAGTACCAGTGTCCCGTCCGACATTTCGGCATCGAAAACATCGTTAAGACGCTTGCATGCAGCGACGGCGTCTGTGATGGAGCCGAGTGACATAGCTACATAGTATCATCACTTAGTCTGATTCAAAGGAACCACAGGGGTTACGCACGAAGGAACATGAGGGACAGCTTGATGAGCTGGAATAAGGTAAGAGAAGAGAAGACGTTCGCAGCGGACAGCAAATGACCGGACAGCGAGTAGGTGATGAACGCAAGCACGGCGGCTAGCGATGGGAGGGAGATGGCGAACGCGGTCAAGCCCGCCCGAAGGATTAGTAGCGTTCGTATGTAGCTGAAAGACGGGGTAAGTCAGGATAATAAAGGGGCTGGAATGTAGCATACGTCGTTTCGAGCTTGCGATATTCAGAAATTCGCTTCAAAAAGGGTATCTCCCATGAAAAGAACTTGATCACCCTCATGCCGCTCAGCATCTCTTGGAGTAACTTGGAACGCTTGTCAGTCCAGGTCATGCTCTTGATCCTGCTGGAGAACAGACGTTTTACCACCATTGTGTTTATCGGTGTTGCAACGATGAGAAGTGCAAAACCAGCCAGCGCACTCGGACCAAGGTTGATGAGGAGCAGGATAAGACAGATAGTGAGTTGTATGGGCACAGTCCAAGACATATGGAAATAGCCCATACAGTAATCGATGCGAGATACGTCGGTGGAGATGTGGTTCACCAGCCTGCCATTTGTCATCTGTACGCGGGCGCGAGGAGAGAATGAAAGAGCTTGGGAGTAGATCGCGGTAATGAGGCCACCGCGCAGGAGGGCACCGCAGGCCATACTACGATAGAAGAAATGCTGAGTAGACCATGATGCAATGAGCTGTAGAGCGAAAAGAGCGAAACAAAGTCCGATGCCGGTTCCGATCGGTGGTGTGGGTGTGTCAGTAATATGCCCAGTATACGACTCTGTGGCAAACGTGATGATCGCCTGCCCCAACTGTGAATATGTTGGATATGAGCAGAAAGAGGAACTCGTACCTTTACCACGAGAGGGGAGGTGACTTGTGCAGTGTCGCCGATAACCTTCAAAATTCCAGCGGACCAAAAGAGCCATTTTACACTGTCGTTCATGGCAAGGATGAGACTAGCTTTGCGTTTTCCGTCCTTCTCCCTCCAAACCTTCTCCCGTTCTACACGGACACCACGAATTGACCACCACAGTGACTTGATGCCTGGATCAACCTGACCGTTTGCCAATTGTTCGTTGTATGTTGCTGCCTCATTGCGCCGGCGTTCAAAGGATGTGAGGATAGCATTTGCAAACCGAGTCGAGGACTGTTCGTCTGGGAGTTTGTACAGGTCCGACGCTTCGAGGGGTCGAGCATAGCCGAGTGACAGCAGGGGGGTCACCCAAATAAACCAGAGCCGACTGAAGAACCCCGCTGACGCCTCGGGCGTGAGGACTGCGTCATGGATGGAGGCCCGAGGGGGAGGAGGGTTGGGATTCTTGACGGAAAAGAACCTAGAATATCATCAGTTGCGAGATGGTGGCAGTGGACCACGGGCACCTGCGGAAGATGGTCGTTCGCTTAGAGAGTCCATCGGACTTTGATCCGTCAAGCTCCTCTGCGACGGTGTTTGTTTCAAACTTGTGCTCTGAATGAGACATATTACCAGGTGAGTGACCTGTCTCAGAGAGAAAGAAAGAAAGCCGGGTCCCACTGCTATGTACCATGTGCCTGTCCTCCGAATCATCCCAGGCCGCATTGACAGAGTCTTACGGCGCGACTGCTTCACCCCCAGCCGTTATACATCATATTTGATCCGAGTTCAAATCTGACGAGTCGATAGTCTCGGACCATCTGTTTTCGTCGCCGTTTTTGGGAAGCTCGGAAGCTTCCGGTTCTAGGAAGGTTACAAACACCCGCTCCTTTTGGACGGGTACTTCCTAGAATGGATGATTCGAGACACACTAAATACGGACATAACGTTGACGGGCGTGACAAGCTGTAGTCGTCGGAAGCTTCCGAGCTTCCCAAAATGGCGACAAAAACGGACGGTCCGACTCCCGAGACTAACGAGTCGAGGTTAGAAGCGTTCGGTTAGTTCAGGGTTTGCCAATTTTGGAAACACACAGTCAATCACATTGACAAACTGATAAGCCCACTATAGCTACCAGCGAGGATATAGTATATCCCACTGGCAGGATTTATCCTCGCTTACCCTTTTTAGAGTCACTTACGGGTATTTTGCCATTGAGAAACTCAAGTTGAAGTGTCGCCGCACGAGTACGTTATTTTTGAGCATTGCAGATGGGCCAGCGGAGCACTGATTCAGAAATTCAGGGAAGAGTCGAGACCCTTTTGTCAACGTAACACAATGTTTATGTATGCAGATAAGTTCTAATTCTCTTTACATGACCAGACCTTTTCAGTCCACTGCTATGTGACTGGAACCGGTAAAACCATGAACGTACCTGCGCTGAAGCCCCGGATCTGGTTTTAAGCCGATCGATTTGACGCCAGGATCCACCCTCCATATCCTACAAGCCCATGGCCACGCAAATAAGGTCAGTTTCTTCGCGTTCTCCGTGAAGGATCCTCATGGTCTGGTATGCCCGCTCACAGTGTTCAAGGCCTGTTTGCGGCGTCGCGAAAGATCGCCCTCACAAGGGCCACTTTTCTTGCGTACATTCTTCCACCTGAAGTGTGTTTATACTTTATGGGAGTCCTAGTTCAACTCAAGGGAACACGCTTCTACCGGCTTGCGTTCTTGCCTGCAGTCGTGTGGTTTGCTTGGCGCGGTATATTTGTCGACCTGTCGGGAGGCGATCACAGGCTGGCCCGCATGAACAACTTGTTCATCGTGAGTAATCCCGGACCAGTGTTGCATGCCATTGAACGTGGTTTGTCCTAGATTCATATGTGTCACATCTCAATGCGGGGTACTGTGTGGGCTGTTGCTCGAGAGCCTTTTCGGCGTCAGAGTCCTTCGAACAAACACAACAAATTAGATTCCGAGAGCGTCTACACAGCGTTCTGGAATGCCTGGGACTTGATGTTCAACATGCGAGGCATCGGATGGAACTGGTCGCGAGGACTCATCGTCCCCAAGCCCGCATTTGAAACGGATTCGCGAATCACCTTCGTATTGTTGTCGGCAGCTCGATTGGCCCTTCACGCCTTGGGTTTCGACGCATGCCTTCAGATCATCCGCATGTTGTCCCCGGACTCGTTTGGCTCACTCAACGGTGGCTCTCTTTTTGACCACACCCTCCCGCCCCTCCTTGAATTCTCGCGATCTGTATTTGTGTCCATCCTGTCAATCTGGATGGGGTACTTTTCGATGCAATGGAGCTATCAATTTCTGGCGATCGTATGCATCATCTTGTTCCAGCAACGTCCCTCTCAATGGCCACCCTTTTTCGATTATCCGTGGTTGTCGACTTCATTGTCCGAATTTTGGGGCCGTCGGTGGCATCAAATGCTGCGTGACGTGGTCTTGAACCTGGGTGGTCAACCATTTAATTGCCTGTTTGGCCGGGTTGGAGGCCTGCTCGGAGCTTTTTTAGTCTCTGGCATCATTCACGACATCGACCTTCGGTCCTTTGGACGAGGCGGAAACTCGGTCGCCATGATCGGATTCTGGGTGATGAACGGTGTCGGGGTGGTGCTTGAGCGTGTTTGGACCAAAACCACGGGGAGACGGGTGGGCGGTGTTTGGGGTTGGATGTGGAAGTTTGGGTGGCTCGCGCTGTGGGGGGTTTGGGTGGTGGATGAGTGGGCCAAGGCGGGGCGGTTTGGGGCGTTGAGTTTGCCGGGTGAGCTTGAGCCATCGCTTGCGCTCGCAGCGCTTGTTCGGCGATGTTTAGCTTGATTGTGATCAGAGGATAAACGGCCCCCATTTGCTACTTACTAGTATGCCAAACCTCAGTTTAAGGCCGCGTTCTCAACCGCGGCATCATTCCACCAATCAATCAGGATGCTTATTCCCAAGCCCCCGTAAGCCATGAAGCTTCTACCGAGCGCCGATTTCATTTCAGTTGTTTTGGTGCTAACACTGCTCGACATTTGGCAAACCGCCAGAACCTGAGGATTCCGGATTCGGATCCCCCGGCACGTCGGTCCGACGCCGCCGTTCGACTCCGCCGGACTTTCCCGGCCAAGAACTTGAACGTTTGCCACCGTCTGAAAAGGAGAAACTCGTATTCACCCGAGTTATTCAAGGTCACATCGCTATCGATTGCGCTGTTTTTCCCACCGGGGCGACTGGTAGGTCAATAATTTAGTCCAATAAGTAGGCTTCTATTGGAAGCGAGTACGAGATTCATCTAGGCCACAGTGGCACTTTGTCTCCCTTGGGTGAATTCCTTTTAACATTACGTCCAGTGTTGTTTTCACCCACGTTTTAGGGAACCGGAACTTATCGTTGATCAGAATCCAAACTGATGAGTCGGTTCCAATTTTACGTCGATTGTGTCAGGAAGCACGTTTCTCGTCACTTCACTGACATGAAACATGGTGGGTGACACTCACTGCACGGCGTCCCATGTTCGGACGTGAACCGAATATGGCCACCGGTGACCACCCCGACAAGCTGAGCCTGCCGAACAGCTAACTCGGAGGAGATCGCCTCCAGGTTGATCACTGCACCGATGAGATCAGTGCCACTCCGGATTCTATACCCTCTCTCTCCACATGACCAACCAGGTCCTACCTTCGTCCAAGAATTTCGCCTTCAACAAAATAGAGAGGGATCGCAGATAAGGCCGCCTCTTCTTTTCGCTTTGTTGTCACTTTATTACGCATCCACTTCCGTGATCGGGACATTTTTTCTAGCCGCTTCTCCTGATACGTCATGATGCTGAGTGTTCTTGCACTGTGCGTTCAGTTTCTTCCGTTCCTCAGAACGGTCTGATTGCATACCGAAACAAGGAACCTTGATATGCTGTTTTAGGCTAGTCATCTGTTACCCCGATCAATGCGATAAGGTGTAATTCAGGGTGAAGGTACGGAACAAGCGAGCGAACAAGCGCAAGGCTGTGGAAATGTCTTGCGGTCACTCGTGGAAAGCTATGATAGGAGGCTGGTTGTGAGCCATCTCATAGAGCACAGATCTGATCGCATTTCCTGGCTCAACTCCAAGTCAGGTGAGCTGCGAACGCCGCATTAAAGTCAGTAAAATTTGATTATTTTCGGGGACAAGCTCACTGGAACGTAACTATTTGAAGGTTTACCTCAAAGCTGCTGCTCGTTTCGGTAAAGATACTGCCATTGGTAGTGTTCTAAGTATTCCTGTCCTGGCGCGGAGACAGCAATAACCGGAAGCGAGTTCTGACCGTGCGCATTGAGTTGAGCTCCCAAAAGCATTGGGGCAATTGTATGAAGGGAGACTCTGCCTCTGATTCGCTGTATGTTTCCAAAATGGGCAAGACGCTGAACTAACCCAAAAGTAACAGTTGAATTCAACTTTCCTGCAGCGTTTTCGAACTATTGGTCAGTGGTACTTACCGTCGGCCGCTGACCAACATCAAGATATACGTGTGTCCTTGTGTATATAAGATCACCAGTCCTCTCTATCAGGTGTGTTTCCCCCAACTCGTTCATGTTCGGGATGAAGTTGCAGAACCTCGCGACGCTAGTTGCGCTCGTCCCATATGCACTAGGGTTTCCGAACCTAGCAAGTTTCCCGGAATATCGTTCGCTCGCGGGCTTGTCTCTACACGAGGTCCGGGCTGTAGCGCGAACGTTTAGTAGCATGGCCGGTGCACAACCTGTCCCGCCTCCCATCAATGACACGTCCCCAAAGTTGGTGTATGACGCGGCCCACCCATACCAGCCTGATCGACCGGGTGATATTCGTGGTCCATGCCCGGGATTGAACACCCTGGCTTCTCATGGAGTGAGTGATCGGTGATCTCATTAAATGCTTTACCCATGAGCATGGTTCTTTTCTAAAAGTATCTGCCCCGTAACGGCGTAGCTACCCCAGCTCAGATCATCATTGCTGCCCAAGAAGGTACGTAGATCATGGCGCAGAGATACTTGTCGAGATTTCGATCTGAAAACTCGCAGGTTTCAATATGGGATGGAACTTGGCTGGGTTTGTCGCTTATGCGGTATGTTTGAGAGTACCCCGTTGTCTCGTGTGCCCCTCCTGACCGATGGATGGTATTTGGAAATTAAATAGGCATTTATTGTTGACGGGAACCATTTGACCAACTTGATGAGCATCGGTGCAAACACGACTGCAGAGGATGAATTCACTCCTGGGCTTAACATCCACGGCAACTATGAAGGTAAAATTCGTGCCCCTCTCCCATGCTTCCCGATAACCATACGTTGATCCCTGCTGTCAACTATCAATTCTAGGTGATGCCAGCACCACTCGTGGAGACTATTATTTTGGCGACAACTACAGTTTCAACGAGACCTTGTTTGATCAGGTGGGTACAACTTACTACCCGCATCTGCATTCCTCATCCTTTTCACAGCTTGAATATGCCGCCAAACTAGTCGGGGATGGCTTCCTCACCGTCGAATCCTCAGCCCTGCAAAAGGCCCTCCGCATCAACGACTCCATCGCACGTAACCCAACCTTTTGGTTCGATACCACGCGCTTCATAACCGCCTACTCCGAAACGACCTTCCCCCTCGCCTTCTTTGTGAGCAACCAGACGGCGGACGCGACGCTCAACGTAACGCTGGACAACGCGCGGAGTTTCTTTGAGTTGCACAAGTACCCCGACGGGTTCTATCGTCGTCAAGCCCCGTACGACGTTGGCGAGCTCACCACCATGTTTGAAAAGATCTTTAAATTGGTCGGCGTCCCGCCGGGTCATAACGAAGGCGTGGGCAACTATGTGGTGAATCTAGAGGACACTGGGACCGTACGTCGCGTTTTCTTTTTTGGCTCGCGTTTCGCGCGCGCCGTTGCCGATCCAACCGTGCTGATATCCTTCGTCGGGTAGTTGTGCTATGAGTACCAGGTACAGGTCAATTTGACAGCGCAACTGTACCCTGACCCGACGTCCGAGCTCGAGACCGCGATCAAGGCCAACTTGGTCACGTTCTACCAGACGCTGGATGATCCGACTTGCGAGCAGCTTTTCCCATTTGGACAGTAAGAAAGACAAAGGCCGAGTCGGAGTGACGGACGTACTGCGATAAGCGTCTTCCATTAATGTTATGCTGTGGATGTAGTAGTACATATCTCTCTTTACTATTGGTACTGTAAGGCGATCTATTAGATATTGTTATAGCGAAGCTGGTGTTTGCTAGGAGTTGGAACGATTCAAGCATGTTGTTTGTCTTCGAAAGTACGTTGGGCGGCCGCTGCGCATCCAGCCCCGTCATGATCACGAGAGGTGGTATGTATCTCGCTCGTATGTGCATCTCACGTCTCAGTACTTGATCGACGGATTTCATCGTCATATTCTAGGGTAAACGTTCAAGGTATGAGTGGTGATTATACCAAAGGAACCCATCTAGATCGTGTAAAGTTCGTCTACAGTCGCATGCTCCATCGACGCGTCCGTGAGAGTCAATTCATACTACTGTCTCACAGCCGTGCTTTCGCGAGGACAGCGTCCCCAAGCTGTTGGATCCGGTTGTCGAGTCCCTCCGTCGACGGGTGGTCTGCACTGGCGTTTGGCACATCGGCAGCTTCGGCGTTTGCGGACGCAATGTCGCCTTCCTGGCCGCTCTTGTTGGCCGACAGACAGATCTCTCGCATGTCTCGAAGGGCGTCTGCGACGTGCTCGATAAAGACACGCGTGGACGTCGTCGGACACGCGTATTTGGATTCGACGCAAAATTTAACGGCGTGCGGTCCGATGAGGTCTGGAACGCGGGCGCATTGGTACAGTCCGCACAGGCAGATTGATACTCATGGTCAATGGAGTGGCGGGTGACGAGGCAATAGACTCACAGTTTATTCCATATCCATCTTCGTATGGCGATCCAAACCTGCAAAGACGAGATCGTTGTCAATAACGTGAGGGAAGTGGCAGATGAGATGCAACATTTCGGGGGTGCACGCAAGGGCACTCCTCATCAAAGTAGAACAATGTGTTCTCACCCGGTTCCCCTGAACCACCACCCTTCACTCAAACCACTCGTCGACAGCCGCCATTCTTGGCTTTTCTTGAAAATAGCGTCTTCAAATAGAGGGACACTCGTTCCTGAAGCTGAAACAGGTTGGGACGTCGCCTTTCCAGGTGTAATGGTATCTTGAGAAGAGGTATCTTGGCCAACATCTGACAAGGTTTCGGGAATGTTATCGAGCCATGCCCATTCATCACTGAGAATGCAACGGAGGCCAAGAAGATGTCGGTCGATCCCGCGGCCCATCATCGCTGAGCGAGTGAGTGAAGAATGCACTTTGAGAGCAGACTGGAGGAGAGGGTAAAGATGAGGCGACGGCTGTGGTGGTACACCGTACATGTGTCATACATGATCCGGGGTCAGCGCGAGAAGGACGTTGATCAGATACAAGGAAATCGGGAAGATAATTTAGGTGGCAGGAAAACGTCGTCTCACAACAACATCGAGTGTACTCACATCGCTCCGAGTCTGGCGCAGACTTCTCTCCTTCCACCCCACAAACGCCCTTAGAAAAGCATAGCTCTCCGTCGTGAACGAACGTATTGTCTCAGTACGTCCGTGCTGGAATGTTCGGGTGAGAGCAGTTTCGTATACAGGGGTTGGGCACTGATGGATTCGAAAGTAGGCAAGCTGGAGCGCGAGCTGGACAAACGCATCGGGTTGGGCCGATGCTATTGGTGGAACAGTGAGTACCGACGAGAAATGATGCACTCGAACATGACTTACATACTCGCTTCATCTCCTCGCCTCCCCAGTCCTCGAAATAGGATACCTGGTGGTCCGAGTTCGAGACCAGTGTTCGTGCATGCTGTTTCGCATTCTCAATCGCAATCTGTATCGATGGCGAGGACACAAAATTGAGCCGTGTCCAACGCGAGCCTGAGCCAGCCTCTAGACCTTCCAACTTGCCCTCTTGATGGATGTTCTCGAATGGGACATCAGCCAAACCTCCACAGATACTTACCCCATTGGCCCCAGCGACTGCCCACTCACAAACTACACTTGGGACCAATGCGTCCACTGGTGAATGTTCACCCATAGCACCTGCTCGTGTGCTAGGTTCGACGATGAGAGAGAGAGGTTTGTCAAAGAAGCGGTTGAGTGCTGAAGGTGAGGAACGGATCGCATATTGGTGAGACAAGAGGTCAGAGGGCACTGTTGATAGAGACCGGGGTGATTGGGAGAGGGGCAAGTCAGAAGCTTGTTGATCGATGTCGAAAGTAAGGCGGAGGCCTTCATCACGTTGGTCTGCAGGTACAGAAGGGGCAGGCCAATGGTCAAGGGAAACGACAAATAGAGATTGGTGAATAGCTTCGAATGAGTGTTTGTTTTGGGGAGAAATGGAGAGCAGCATTGAGTAGTTCTGTGGGGTTGGTCAATCATCAGACGACAATAACAAAGCGGGAGGCGTAGATTCCTACCCGAGACCATTCATCTCTATCATGTGCTGTGAGGACACCAACTTGTACAGGCAACTCAGCATTGCGCCGGCGATGGTGGACATCAGTTACGACTGCCCTCATACCACGCTCAATCTCGTCAACATGCAAGGGTGCACCAGTGGTTGGGTCTGCAACACGGAGCGCATAGTAATAATCATGTGCTAGGACGGTGACTGTGGATACCCAGGGAGAAGAGGGAGGCGCAGGTACGGTGAGGGTGTCAGAAGGATGTTGAGGGAGACGGCAGAGGTTGAATATTTGGGAAGTGCAATGTCTTAGCCACAGACCTGGGGGGTGGAATATAAGCAGAGGTGAGGAGGCAAGATATAATCGTACCTGTCCGGGTGGTGTCGGGATAGAGGTCCTGGCTGGTCCGCGAACGTGAGCGAGAGAAAACGGGAACGGAGAAGGTACAAACGCGTGCATCCGGTGCTTGAAATCAAGGATGCCATGCACGAGACAGGCAGCTCTCCTGACTTGCCAAGGAGTGATTCCCTCTGCGTGGTTGGTGACTGCTCCTGGCGGAACACCAGGATCATTCACAAAGGCAAGCCACCAATTTGAGTTGACGAGGAGGGGTGCCCTCCATTCGAGGTAGGCCTTTTTCATCCAAAAGTTGTCATCGAGCCAGTTGTGTGGAGAGACGGAGTCGAGTGCACGCAGACGTGCCTGTGCGCGGCGTGCGGGGCCCTCGAGAAAGGCGGTGACGAGTGCGCGCTGCCGGGCATAGGCGACGGCAAAGGGGGTCCCGCCGCTGTGCTCGTCGGCGAGGAGGACGGGCTGCACGGCGCGGAGATAGCCGTCGAGGGTCTTTCTGATGTCTGGCACGGGCAGACGGGGCAGCTGCGACATCACCGTCCGAGCCATACCACCGCGCCACACGTGACCACCTCTCCATGCCCCCTCACCAACGCGTCCGCGCGTGGATCGCGCAGAACTACCAGAAGCCCGCCGTCGACCAGGTAAGCGCACGTCCTCCTCCTCCTCGCACCCGCCAACAGATGGCCAGGAATGGCTTGCAGACTGCTCGGACTGGCTCTCGTCCGAGCTCGGCCTCGATCCAATCAGACACTTTGACCAGTTCATCCAGCACGTCGAGGCGCAGCTCCTCCAGTCCAATCTCGCAGACTCGACCGTGCCCGGATCCGGAATCGATCCTCTTCTCCTCGCTCCCAACGTCCGCCGCCCTGCCCCCCGTCAGAAAAAGACCACTGGCCCGACACCACTCCTCGTCGAAATTAAGAACATCACGGAAATTGCACACTCTGCATTCAGCCTGTTGAACACACATCAGACCCGTCTCGATCGGGCAGACTTGGGTCTAGCACAAGAAGAAAACGAACATGCCGAACAGCAGCGCGACGAAGACGAGGGACCTGTCCCCAGGTTCCCCCGCGGTATGCTCAAATTCGAGCTCTCCGATGGCTTAACCACCTTTAGGGCCATCGAGTTTAGGTCCCTCCCTCAGTTGGAGTTGGGCACGACACCCCTCGGGTACAAAGTGTGTCTCCTCTCGATCTCACCGCGTGCCCACCCACATCGCCCTTTTAGATGTTTCTCAAGTCTACACCTATACGCAATGGCATTGCCTTCCTCGAGCCTGCAAATGTCACCCTCAAGGGCTATAGAACCGAAGACCACGACATCAACAGCGAACAGGTTTTTCTGAGTTCACTTAGGAAACGGCTAGGGTATGCAAATCATTACATTACACATCTCGCCGCTGAGCTGACCCGCTCACAGACGTCCAGATCCCCCGCCCGAGGCACCCGTTGCAGCTCAGCCACGGGAAAATCCGCCTGCCCAACCGGCACCAGCCCAGCCTGCACGCCAACATCAACCTCCACCCGTAGCGCGACCACCATCCCCACCTGCTGACATTGACGACATGTATGTAGATGATGATGTGGATCCCGATGTCCTACGCGAGATGGCCATTCACATGGACGAGGCTATCGACATGCAAGCGAATCAACGGGTTGGTATCCGTGCCCCGCCGCTTGCGACATCCAAAGAGAAGCCCTCCGCCAGCTCAAAACCCAAACAACCCTTGCCCCTCGACACAGCGGTCGCATCTTCTTCTCTTAAAGCCCCATCTTCTTCTACTTCGGTCAAGACATCTTCTTACTTCACCACCCATTCATTCGAATCTAAACCGATTCCCGACATTGGTCTTTCCCCCCGCCCTGCCCCGCTACCTGACCCAGAGCCATCTAAATTACCCATTAAGAAACTTGGTTCTACATCTGCAAGGCCACCCCCGACTACTCCGGCCAAACATGTCGTTCAAAAACAGCCGTTGTCTCCCGACCCTTACGACGACCTCTCGTTGGATATGGACGTGGACGAGTCGTTCTTGGAACAGGTAGGGATGATCGAACAGGGTGCGCTGGGCACGGGCACCAACAGCAAAGGGAAGGGCAAGGGCAAAGACACCAGGACGGAGGGCCGTCCGAGCGGGGTGCCAGCTAAGAAGGCGCCGTCTGGCTCGGCTCTGGGTACGACACCTTTAGCTCTATGTCCCGTCTCCCCTTCTGGCGCTGAACCCCGCACGAGGATGCAAAGTAGTACGAAGAGGGCCACCAGTGCCTCGTCATTGAGCGGTTCGACCGAATCTTCTATGCCACCATCCACTCAATCGTCGGGTCGTCGCCCGCCCCGCGATCCATCGTTGATTATTATATCGTCGGAGGACGAAGCGCCGGGAGGTCACAATAGGGCCAGGCCCCTCGATCTTGTTCGGAGACGTGCGAACAAAAGAAGAGAAATGGATCAGGATGAGGTCGCGGACTCGGAAGTGATTGATATCTCTGACTAGGGTTTCTGTGAAAGATTTTTTGAGAAAACGGATGACTTGACGACAGGGATGTGCCTGGGAATCAGCACGTTTACTGTACGATCCACCTTTGGCGGATGTGCAATGGAGGTGCGAATCTTGAGGCTTTGAGGCAGTATGTATACGTGACTTAGTACTTTCACAACACCATCATGTCACAGCGGGGACCAACAATGGACCCCGGGCCACGGAACTTGTTCTGAGTATTAATTGCCTCCAGCCTCAGGAGTCTCAGCTCAGCACAACCCAACCCACATTGCTCCACAGCTGGTCCGACTCTGCGCCAACAATTTACATCCATCTTATACAATCTGTCCGCGAGCATGTGCATCATCTTGGAGGTGGTCAATTCTGATCTCGACATTGATTGGACCTCCGAGTCTGTCAGACATGCAGAGGATTCGTTCATGCCAGTTCTGAACGATCGGGTGGATGAAACAAGTCCTCCAGCCTTGGATGGCTCTGTAGTATCTGCGTTGGAGGGGTCGCAATCAAAGTCCTCTGATTCGTCATACCTTAATACTGATCTCGACGATGACATTGTCGATGGAGAAATCGACACCACCGACTCCATGCATCCCGATGAACAACAAGTCAACCAAGAAGTGAGTAGTGTGATCCTGAAATTACACTTACAAACTATATGCCTTTAGGTTGCCATTCAAGGCACAGAACAATCTCACTCCGAAGAGGATCTTTGTTCCTCTATCCCGGGAATGTATCGCATCCTCGACTTGATCAGCGAACGTGGTACGAGCAGTCTAGGTATGACGGCACACGACATCTCAGCTTAGCTCTTACATCCACAAAGTCGATAAGATCGTCGTCGCTCAAGATTCTCTGAAGCGTTTCCTGAACGAAATTTCTCCCGGCGCTTACACGTCCTTGACGAAGGTCGATTTCAAGACCCTCGACAAGTTCCAAGTCAAGCCCATCGGTATTTATGGGAGCAAAGATGAGATTGTTCGCTTTTTGGTCTCCGTGGCTGTCATTGACGATATCATGTGTGTCGCTGTCAGCTTGTGATTCAGTTGGTGTGACTGACATCTATCTTGACAGTTCGACCAAGTTGATCAATTCCCTGGAAACAAAAACCGAAAAGCCAGCTCTCCGCTCTGGCTTATACATCTGCCGTGTTTTGGAGTCTGTTGGCGCAGCGGAAAGGATATGTGTCATTTACTGGCCAGAAGAGTCAACGTGGGACGACGATGCTTCTCCACCTGTGCGCCGAAATCGCGTCACCTTCATGAGGTGAGGTCATCTTGGAACGTAGTATACAGTATAAACGCTCACTGAAGCTTAAATTCTCAGATTCCTCACGAAGATTTGTGATCAAGTCACAGCTCTGATCTCCGAAGACCATGCAAAGTCCATCATTTGGAGCAATCCGGTCTGCGATGACCAACTTTCTAAATCTGATGAACCTGATACCGATCGATTGTCCACCTTCGAGGTTGCGAAAACGAAGGAGCAGGTTTCCCTGCGCCAAGGATTTGAGGCATGTTACCTTTTCCATCCTTTATCCGAGTATCAATTTACCCGACTTATCTGCAGTGCGCTTCCGATGAGCTCGTCGTCACCGAACTACACCCAGAGTGTAACATGGATCCCGAGTTCTTCAAACCACGCCTGTTATTTGGCGAAACGAGACAAGGGTTTATGACAACAGAATATGTGCCTGTTAAGCGTTCCGTCAAAACTATCAACTCTTTCAAGATTAGCGCTTCCCTACTACAAGATGCTTTGTATGTCTTTTAGACCCCATCTTTCTTCGCGTTTTTCTGATTGTTGACAGGCTGAAGGAGCGTCTGCAAATATCAGAGACTATTGGCCCCGAATCACTCAATCACCTCGTCCGATTGGGGCTCGGCGAGCGTTTCCCTGACGAGTGTGGTATCTGGGTGAAGGAAGTCAATGCCATTAGATCAGCGTATCAGAATGACACGGAAGCTCGGCGAAGGAAGGCTCAGGAACAGTTGAACGAGGCCGGAGCCCAGACGGACTTAAGCATCCGGTTTGCGGTTGTCAATGCTGTATTTTCTTGCTATCCGTTCGCTGCCATTTCTCTCTCCGGTGCCCCGCTGACGAACAGACATTTAGCACGCTCGATCGTAGCCGATGCTTCGCCTCTGTCCCAGCTCTCATCCCTGATGAAGAATCCAGACTAAGTAGTGAGTCATTAGATCATGGTTCAGTATTCGTATTGATGACTTTCCTTAGAATCCTATTCCAACCTAACAACGATCTACCCTCGTATTGCGGAGAATTTCACTGATGAACTTCGCCGAGCGAACTGCGAGAATATCGTTGACGAAAGCTTCAGAAAATCAAAGGAAGAGATCCTTCTCGTCCTCTATTTATCCTGGAACCTCATTAACATAACCGAACCTCAACTAACTACACTCGTTCGATCAGTTTCCAAGGATAACAGGCAGCAGTTGCAGACCACCCTGGCCTCCATCCTCCACGAGGTCGCGACGCCAGCGGACGAACCACCTAAGCCGACGTTGGCTGAGATACGAAGTGCTGATCAGATGCTCAAGGAAGGTGGCAACGAACCTTCTCTCATCAATGACCCAGACTCCATCGCGGACCTCGAGAATCTCTCGTCCACTATGCCTGTGTTGCAGGAAGCAATTAAGACCGCGGTGTGACTCGCCGTAAGTATTTTTTGAAATGAAGGATAAAGACTCCAATTAATCAATGATCTCCAAGGCACACTCTGCATCTCAAGTCCGTCCTACAATGTAGGAATGGCTATCGCCTTGACAAACGTACGCTCAAGCTCCCTGCGTTAGCTTTCCCTGGCTAACAAAGAGTTCCAGGTCCGCCGAACTTTGACATTTCTGGCCATCGAGAGACGCTGAAGAAAGCTTCGCTGTTGTTCACCATTCATCTCATGCACCTGACGACGCAAGATCAGCATGAACTCCAACTCGATCCAACTGAGGTTCCGAATCCATGTTTCAAGGAGTCGTACTCCTTTCAGCTGCCAGTGGGGTTCTCGGTCTCGTGAGATTGACGTTCTGTTATCACTCTATTGTGTGATGATTGATGGGCTTTCAGGCACTCGCAACTCCTCGAAGGCGGCAGACTGCTCCTCGTACTGATTGACCGTGACGCCAACCTCCATCTTCACTTGGATCACCTCAATAATATCGAAGACTCTATCGGACGTGAGCGTGGCAAGAGGTTTTATCGAGATAAGATTGGCGACGAGTTCTTGTTGGCGTTCGACGAAGCTCGGGCCATGTTTGCTCTAATTTCCTGTGAGAAGGTATGCAATCTAGGATATCCGAAAGTTGGGTTAAAATTGAAGATCCCCCAGCTACGGTTACACGTTTTTGTGCATGATGATAGCCGAGGGTTTACCGCGTCTGGAAGCGCCATCAACCTGAATTCATGGTATGGTGAGGGGACGACGATCAAGAAATTTTGTTTTGTTTTAGGCAGCGAGGAGCTTTTGCTCGTCGACTCTCAAGCTATCGCCCGTGTGTTCTCACTCACCACTATGCAATTCAGGTGTGTACCTTCGGTGAATCAAATTCTTGTTAAAACCTCTGACGAATTCTTAGACCGGCGTTTTTGGATCTCCATCGCGTCCCGATCGATGTTCATTCTTCTCAAGACGGCTCATGCTTCTTGATCGTTAGCTCGGATGGTGCTTCTTCTAGTATAATTGTTTACTATCGGGGCACTTTTGGGTCTACCGATGGGGTACCGCTCCCAATCGCAGATTGGGCAGGCCACAGTAGCCTGGTCATCAGCTCACTTGTCCACAGGAGCGCTGTCTACCTCCTGAAGCTGGACTTGTCGGCTCACACTTGCAGCTCCATCGCGCTCGATATCACCCGCAAGGCTACCCAGTCCATGTTCAAGGAGAAGGAGAGTCGGGGTGCTTTGTCAAGAGATGCTCATCTCACGGCGCATAACTGTGTCATGGACTGTCACGCCGATGTATGGACACGCTTTCCGGTCCTCCCAGCGGTTCAGCGTGCTACTATTTCATCGAGCGATCGTTGCCGTCGTTCGATCCTCTTCGTCACTGATCGGGATCATAATCGTTATCAGGCCCACTTTGCCGCCATGATCGAGACATTTGAAAGGACATCGCAGAAACCAACTGGAGATAAGCTTAGCACGCTGCACATCTCCGCGATGACGTTCGACAGTTTCGTAGCCAGCTTTTCTCCCGATGTGGAGTGGAATGATACATCCATTTTCAAGATCGGAGAATAGGTGGTCGACCTTCTTTGCCTCATTCCTATCCATCTGGCGCTCGCCAGAGACAATCGGCTCGTTCCGTTAAAGGATGGCGTATACTCTCTCGAGGTCGAACAGTCGCTGGTTGGTGCCGAGATCGATCGCAATGTTGATTCAATATCGTTTGGGTGGTACGAGTCCATATTCCAGTCTTACATGGCAGACAAGGTGCGACGCCCACATATGCACGACTGCCTCGTAAATTAATGCTAGCATTTTTCGCAGCCTGTTCGGGTTGTGTCCTCCATGGGAGAGCAATCCGTTGGGAAAAGTTTCACCCTCAATCACCTCGTCGATACCTCGTTCGCTGGATCAGGAATGCAGACTACCGAAGGTGTTTGGATGTCTGTGACTCCAACTAAAGAAGCTTTGATCGTTGCACTCGATTTTGAAGGCATGTCGGTGGTCGAGTTCGTTCTCGGTAATCCATATTCATAACACCCTCGCAGGTGTCCGCAGTACAGAGCGCTCAGCCCAGGAGCTTGATATCCTGGTTCTCTTTAATACTGCAATATCGAATCTGGTATGTTTGCCATCTCTCGACGATAGGAATGGACTCCCAACGCCGATTCCTCATGAGGTCCTGTTCCGCAATAACTTTGCTCTCAGCCGCGATATCACCGGGATGTTTCAATCATTCCAGTCTAGCTCGACGGTCCTGGACCCTGTTGCGAACCCTGCACTTTTCCAAACCACCTTGGTAATCATCATCAAAGACGTCGTTGACTCGGACAAGGCGGAAATTGCACGAGAGTGAGCATTTTGAGAGATCTACTTTCCCCCGTGTTGTGACGTGTGTTTGTCTCAGGTTCTCACACAAGTTTCAGCAAATAGTCGAAGAAGGGCAAGATGCCAACTTTATTTCTCGTCTGCATCGCGGCAAGCTCAACATCATCCCTTGGTAAGATTTTGTATCCGTGTCTCGCAAGACAGCACGATTACGCCTGTATGACAGGCCAGTCATTGAGTCGAGGGAATTTTACAAATTGTTCCCGGTACTGAAGAGGCGTCTTGATCAGCAAGATGTGACACACAAGGCAGCAGGAGAGTTCTTGCACCTAATGAAGACGCTGATGGCGAAACTCAAAGTCAGACTTGTCACTGCTAAACCAGTATCCGCGTGATGCTCATATATTCTAGGCGAATGACTGGGGAGCGATTTCTCGTGCGGTCGCGTTGTTCTGTTCTGTTTGGTTGCTGATTTTTTTTCTAGAAACCATGGCTTCACATCGTGCGCAGCTGTTGCTGACCTTCCTACCTATCGCCCTAGCCTTCGGTATGCAACACGTGGAGCCTGAAATTGAGCCGATGAAGGTAAGATCCGAAATCTTCTACATGATGGCCGGGGCAATGAAAGCTTCTTGTTCCCCTCAGAACCTGGACACGGACATGCCGATAAACTCCCCAGATACCGATGCTCGCTTCTTCGTCGCCAACGTCGAACACCCTCAGAAAATGAGTTGCGAAGAAGCATTAGATGCGCTGGTCACAAAATGGGACGAGTTTGATTCCCGCCAGCTTGTTCCCGATACTCAGTGGGCAGAGGCGCTCGCTCAGTACCTGGAAGATCTGGCGGAAATGCGCATCGACCACGTACGAGCATGGGTCAAGTCCAACTTGACGCGTTTCCAGGCTAGCCATGCGAGTGTGATGGAGCTTCAGCAGACACTTGAGAGCGCGGTGATCGACTTGAAGAGCAGCGTGCAACTCTGTCGGATGCAGTGTGCGTCTTGCCAACTGTTCTGCATTCAGAATCGATCCAATGAGGGCGCGCATGACTGTAAGACGATGCATCCTTGCACCCAGTCTTGCGACTATTGTGCGGAAGCAGGTGAGGAAGGAGAGTGTTCAATGACGTAAGCAACATTTGGATTGTTACCGAGGAACAATTACCATTCCGAATCTTTCAGAGCTGGACATTCTGGAAAGCACATGTAAGCGACTTTTCTTTAAATCTGTTGCGGTTCGATCATGTTTGCTACCCAGATGTTTGGTCAACGTCCATTTGTGTGGTGCGCCGTGCAAACTCTTGGGCAAAAACGGATGTCTCGAAGGATGTGTCAAAGTATGGCTATATTTGAACTCACGGTCTGCTGTTACTTATGACTCTAAGGTCTCGGGCCACGAAGACGATGACCACCAATGCGAAGCGGTTACACACGCCTGCAGCCAGGTAACTGTTAATTATCACTTCCCGCAGTGTTATATGCTATATCTCACATTCATAGCCATGTGATCTCTGCTCGCTGAAGTTTGCGGACGGAGGGTCCAAGTGCAAAGGGAGGTGCAAAATCTCAGTGTAAGTGCTCATACGGCCGTAGCTACGGTCACGGTCATTCGATCCCTGATGTCCCCAGTGGCGTTGAGCACGAAAGTCACCAATGTGACGCACAATACTGTCCCATACCTTGCCAACTTTGCAAGCGGTTCTGCTCAAGTTCTAATCATTTACATGCATTGGAGGCAGGTGCGATCCATATTTGCGGGTACGTGATTCGGTGGTGTGCTTTACAGTTGCGGAGGGAAACGTTTTCCGTAGGCAACCACATGCTTGTTCCCAGTGGTGCACCGCTCCCGGTGTATGCGAAATCGACACAGTCCCTGAATCGATCGAAACATTCAAAGGGATGCACGAATGCTTCCAGTACACAAAGGTACGCCTTCACTTTCCTTTATGCAGGTTCAAACACTAAACACATCCGGTGCATGGTTATAGTATTCCCAAGGTGAATTTTTGGAAGTATGTGATTAGTGTCCCACTGACAATAGATGCCTAGTCGCGAAACGACTTAAATGCGTCAAGGTCGTCCCTCCAGGCCAGTTACAACATGAAGGTTCACATAATCATAGTCTGGACCGGGTCGTCGTCCATTTTTGTGAAGCAAGGTCAGCCGACTCGACGGCGTGGGTCTCCCCAACTAACGTACGAACAGGTGTCCCAGTTGCCAATATTACTGTACACTTCCCTGGGGTATGATTTGAGGGCCTAAGCCTAGACGGTGAAGGGTGACTGGTTTGTTCAAATAGGCCATTCTCAGCAGGAACACGAAACTCGCCATGGTTACATGTCCAACGTACGATGGTCCGTTGATGGCCCAGACAAAGAAGGTCTCGAGGTCGAACGACGACGGTTCTGGACGAACGACGAAGGCGCGCCGATGATGTGCGATCTGGTGTGCCAGGCGCTCGGTAGGCACGTCCATATCGACTATTGCAAAGCCAAGACCCCGGCCGAGTGCAGAGGAAACAATGAAGTCCAGCATGTCGCGGAGAAACTACAACCGGAACCGGACCGACCAAAGGACTTTTTGACGCACAACTTGTTCTGGAAGCGTAGTGGCAAGTTCAATCTTTGCACTGACCCGCTTCGATGCCTTATTGTTGGCAGGGTTCAAGGATCCGTATTCGCGCGAAGAGCAAGCAAACTTTGCCAAGTGGTAGGTCGAGCTGCACGGCTGCATAGCTTCCATTCGTGTTTTGCTTACCCCCATTTTCCAAGTGACTCTATGTGCGCTGGTAAGTTTAACTCCATGTCTTTCTCGCCCTTGTGATGATTTTTCCACAGGATCTGAGCATGTTGCTTCTGGAGGGAAGCCCGCTGTCCCCTCATTCTGTATTCTCCCGCTTTTCCATGCACCGTTGAGCGCCAGTAGCGCTCCGAAGCAAGGTTATATCTCAAGGGATGGGCATCAGTTCATGTGTAGGAACCCAGCATCTGTACAGCAACCGTTTCACATGTGGGTGCTCGTAACGAAACCGTCAAGCATACAAGCTAACCACTAGCTATCAACAGTATCTTCTTGATCGATAGGTTAAACGACTTTTTCTTTGTCGGGTTGTATGGTGCTCACAAACTTCCCCTAGGTCAATGTCAATGCAGAAGAATGACAGGCAGCCGCTTCAGAACTCGCCAGTATGTGGGAAGATTCGTGAGCGTGGGATGAATTATCGACTCGGGGCAGTCTACGCTACACTGCACAGCTTCTGGACCGCCCGACAAGCCGCTTTCGGCGTCCAGCGTGATGCGAACACCATCATCTTACACGCTGAGGGTACGCAATCCGTGTGCGAAAATGACACCACGAGATCGCCGGATGAGCTCCTCGATCTGCTTCTCCCAAATGCCCCCAAAGGCGGCAATTGTTTCGACAAGGCTCTCAAGGCTGCCGATGCGGCCATAATGAAGTGCTGGGACGACACGCGTCCACCCGTGGTCATCTTCCTTTCTGATGGCATTGCCTCTGTATCCGATACCGTTGTACAAAAGCTCTTCCGCAAAACGGCACAGAAAGGGTGTGTAGTCTTCAATTTCAATTACATGTTTGGTGCCAAGCTCACGTTACATGCAGGAAAGGACTTTCATTGCACACTATCTTATTCGGTTCGAAAACGACCTCTACCCGCATGGAGCGCGTGGTCACCGTCGCACTCGATGCACAAAACAAGACGCCCGCGTTGACGAGCGTGCCGTCATCCTTCCACGAAGCGCTTGATAGCGTAAGTCATTTCTCGTGGTTTAAATCTACCATAGGTTCAATCCACATTCTACAGGTCCAACTCTCAAAGACCTTCCTTGGAATCGCAGAATCTTTGAGGAAGCCCAGAGGGGCTTCGATGCAATGAGCAGTAGGTCAATGCCTCAGAATAATACTATGATATATCCTTTTCGATATTGTACGTACTGCATGGAGGGTTCATCAAGGTGTTGACTACCTTGCGATAACGCCAGCTATTTTGTCTCGTAGTATGGGAGGCAATGCATAGGTGTCTAGATTGATTGTTGGTGTGGGCGGTGGTGTCATCCTCAGTGCTAGCAGCACAGCCCAGTTGAAGCAGAACTGCGAGGACTCAGCGAATGACCGCTTCCTCAGGAAGTCGTCGATGCACTCGATGATGCCCACTTTCCACTTTGTCGCATTGGCTTGAATTCAATTGCCTCTAGAGACTGCGGCTCTGTCTTCGCGCCGCGGCGTTTCGTCAGGAAACGAGTCGTTGCTTCGTCGATGGGGTTTATCTAATCTAACTGCACCGGCAGCAGACGAGTCCGAGGCTGGGGTAGTTGGAGGAGGAAGCAGCTGGCCGCAGAATCTGCGGCAAGACCCCACACAATTGTACAAATGTTGAACCGCAGTGGAGTCAGAGCAACCTGCAGCCCTCGAGTCGTAACGATAATGCCGTGATCGTAATGTGAGAGATGCCGAGCGACTTGGCAGTCGCTCGTCGGATGCGGCGCTCATGAGTCTGCATAGAGTTCGCGGTTGCTAACTTGCGGGTTAGATCATCTGCTCGCCGAGCAGCGGGTCCGTGACCATGTACATATGTACTGCGTATTTCGGGACGACGAACATCCGGAACGACGGTGAACGAAAGTGACTTGAAGTCATTATCTTGTCGCCTTTTATTCACTACAGATCTACAAGTCACAGGGGCAACTTGAAGCGGCATCCCGGCGGGTGGAGTTTAAAGTCGGGAAGCAAAAAACTGTCAAAAAACTGTCATGAAATCGTGATGAAATCGCTTTGCTGTAGCAATGCTGTACTGGGGGTCAGTTGGGGGTCAGTACTGAAGCCCATGAGGTGGCTGTTTAAAAGGTTCGTCCCGCATCAAAAAAAAAAGAGGCCCATATTTCAGGTGTCCCCCGACCGTGTCGACCAATATCATGGGTATCAATCGAAAAGAATGTCCGCACGACCACTACAACTTCGCGTGCCGTTGGCCGTCGCTGAGGGCACGACCAACATCTAACCATCAACGCCCAATGCTTTTCTCCGACTGCTGTGTGAATTGGACGACGGGGCAGCTTGTGTGCCTTGACCTTCAGAGCGAGAACCTGTAAATTGTTCATTTCCTTCCATGGGATGTCTCCAGAGAGCACCTGGGGGGAAAATGAAAATTCAGTTATTGCCAATACACCAGGGGAGTCGTTACCTCAAACATCATGCAGCCGAATGAATATATGTCCCCTGATGGGTGGGGTTCCCAGCCAGTGACAGAGAATCGCTCAGGCGCCGCCCATCTTGCGGCTCCAACATTGCACATGCTCGACAACCGTTGCAAGTATGACAGCCCGGGCTGCAGTCTTCCAATGGTACACGAGAGACCAAAATCACTTATTCGCGGACGGTGCTCCTCATCGATGAACACCTGGTGAAAGATTATAAGTACGTGCTAAGACCAAAGTCGTAAACATACACTATGCAAGTCTCCGTGGAACACGGGAATCGAATGCACTACCACAAATCATGAAATCAGCAAATGTGGGAGACGGAGCATCAACCAGAACGCACAATATTCCAGGCCGGATCCAATGCCGTGCACCTGCGAATGGTCAGCGCCGCCAATCCAATTAAGCGATTGTACGGCTTACCAGCTGTAGTCGCTCGACTACCGTGAAAGTCTGCCCCTTGTTCTTCAGGAAAGAGTGCAATGTGCCATTTGACATCCAGGGTAATACTGCTGCGAGTATTGGTCCAAAATCTTGTGTCACACCGAGTAAGGAAACGATGTTTGGGTGCTCGAGTCTTCTCAAAAGACCGAGCTCTCGGCGGAGGACCTGTCATCCAAGATTAATGGACGGGCTAGCAAGTTGAAGACAGAACCGACCTTGTTATTTAGCTCCAATTTCCTCTGGTTTTCTTCAGGATCTTCGGATGCAAAATACCTCAAAGTCTTTACAGCAACCTATGGGAGATGAACAGAGGATAGACATACGAAAGCAGAATGTCGTACCAGAGATGAAAACCCTGACGTGTTGCTGCACCTGCACTTGTATACATCACCGAATGCGCCGCCAGCAACCTGGATGGAGGAGTCCCGAACAATCTTGTCTGTGAGATCGACCAGTGGACGGCCCTCTAGCTGAGATCTGAGTGAGGTAAATCAGTCATCTCGACCAGGGACTGCTAGACCGAGGACGAGCGACTCGCCTGAGTATTTGAGAGGACATGGAGGTTGTATAGATAACGAGCTGGTGTTTCTTTGTGGGCGGGTTCAAGACAACGAAAGGTCAGTGGATGGAGTGAGATGATGGGGGGAAACAGCGCCTATTACTCTACAGCAAGTGCCACTTAGTGCATGGCCTGGCACTGCCGTGGCACAGCGCGGTATTCCCAAGTTGGTGCATGCTAGCCTCCCGCAGGCAGCCCCTTAGGTAGGAAGACAGTCGTTCCTACTCTTCTAAGGGGTACATGCGGCGGTTACACCCGTAGGCGGGCCAAAGAGTCGAAGGGAGGTCACCGTTCTTTCTTTCGCTATGGTTACTCTTCGGAGAGAAGGGAAAATATTCTGGAGTGGGGGGAAAGAACGGTATTGAACCACGGCGTTTATTATCCGCAGGGAAAAAGTGTCATACCGTGCAGCTAGCCAGTGAAAATGGATCCGTCGTTCAGCTGTTCTGGCTCATTCTCCAGATCATCGTCCGGGGTGCGTGTTTTCTACACGTTGCGCGCAACACCGTTCGATGATCCGACGCTATGCAAGTATGTTATCTGCTGCTTTCCGTAGCCAGCTGATAAGAGTATTGCGCGACAGATGCAGGCCAAGCAAAACCAACTTCTGGGTTTCCACTCTCTGAGGCCTTGGGATGACTCCTTCTGCTGGTGTTTCGAAATGAAGAGGCAGAGCCACCCCCAAGACGCTTGTTCCAGAGAACAGCGACATTGGTACAAATGACACGGCATCACATTTCATCGCTTGGATGCTTTTGGCGCGTTGCACATGATCGCATCGAACATGCAGCTCCCAAATCCGGCCGAGAGGTGTTGTGGTTTATCATGTCTCCTTCTTTGCAATTGGTTGATGTGGGTCGTTGGATGATTCTCACTCTCTTTGTGATACACATGTTTGTCGACAAAAGGAGATGGGCTGCTCGTGTTCTTCAGAGATTTCTCCGATCCCTTTCCTTTTATTTTTTTCTTCGGGGTAGGAGGACGCCGGGTATTACTTGTGGTGCCCGTGTTGGCAAGCCTTCGTGACCTCCTAGCCTAAGCATACCAAACGACCCCTTGCACAAGTGAGAATATGCCCCTCAGCGCGATGCCAAAATTCCTCGCAAACATTAATGCATCAGTTCATTGATTACATGCGTGCACACGACCAAACGTTTAACTAGGGGTAACACTCAACTCTACCCACGGTCTCCGTTGGAATCCAATTCATAACCCAAACAAGTGAACACGCCTCATCCAAGGATTGCAACCTTGGTCTTCTTCTTCTTTTTCGAGCCGCTGAATGATCTCCAACTGTCCACGCGAGTCTCTCTCGACTCTAACCACCAAATCACATTCAGAAAGAAATTAGCGGGCGGCAAGAACACGAACCTTCCCATGCCTTGTCTTCTTCCGCCTTGCGTTTCCTGGCAACAACCTCTTCTTCCTTTTTGCGGGCCTCCAGGCCTTCGTTGGCAAGATTCATCTTTATCGCCCTGAGTGATGTCAGTACTTTCATCGCAAGCACGCGCAGTCTACTCACTTCCTCCTCCGAACTTCCTCCTCAATCAGGACCTCCTTGATTTTCTCCTTGAGCATGATCCTCCATGGCGTCGTCAGACCCTGAGCCTTCATCTTTGGATCGTCAGCCAAATTCTTTAGACGTGGATCATCGTCAGTGATATTTGGAGGTAGGGATAGGGCGCGGAGAAGGGTTGAACGAGCTGAAGCGATTGCCGCGTCAAGCTCCGTCCGTTTGTTGGTGTCGGACAGCTCAGCCTCGGCCTATCAATTAATAGATAGATAGGTAAGCGTCATCATCAGAGAATGAGCGTACATCTCGTGCGTGACGAGAAGCGTACCTTCTTCAGTATGTCAAACGCATCTGGAGCACGCGGGTGGGGAGTCTTGTCAGGATGGATGACTGTACATAGAAAAACGTACAGGTTCGTTATGGATACGTTGGAGGGGAGACGTGTTTCCAAAGATCGAAGCAATCATATTTTGTCAGCATGCTCTTGATGTAATCACATAAATCAAGGTAGAGAGGATTGTGCTCACAGAGAGACAGCTGTCGATATTTGCGCTTTACATCTTCTGGCTTTGCGGTTTCGTCGAGGGAAAGGATATCATATGGACTGTAAAGTGTCACTGTCAGACATACTGCTGAGCGGGCAGGAGGCTTGCGCTGCGTACTTTAGCTTGAACGCTTTGAGGATTCGCTCTACTTCGACCTCACGTTGGAATGCGGACGCCTCCCTCGAGAGTAACTGCTCTAGCTCCAAGTCTGATGGGGTGTTCGACGACGAGCCGTTGGACAGTGGTTCTGATGTGGGGTTGGACATGGCTCACTTGGACAAGTTGGAGCCACTTAGTACACGAGTGTTTGGTGGAACGATGCCGCCGGCAAGTCACGTGCCACCTACACCTTTGAAGGAGCGGAATTGCCGATCGTCACCGACATGTTGACCAGGTTCATACCATTGAAAAGGACCTCGCACTGGTCAACACTGGCAAGTCCTTATCATCCATTTCAGCTATTTCTAACAGCGTACAGTATCCAGTTTGCTCTTGCGCCGCTCGGACCCGTAGTTTTGCCTCACAGAGGCCGACTAAGCTGCAGTCATGGCTTTTGCGTTCGCCGAGTGCATCGTGGCGGCCCAGCAAGCTGATATTTAATGCACCCATGTCCACCCACTCCTCGCCCCCTCGGCCGCCATATTCCCACTTTGCTCGCCAGCACCAAGCCCGTCGACAGCGCCATGCAACCCGGAACCGTAATCTCCTCTTGTACAGTACCGCTGCCGTATGCGTTTCGTCCATTCTTATGATTCACTCGCCAACTCATATATAGATTGTCTTGGGGGTAGGTGTGACCTATGCGGCCGTCCCGCTGTATCGTATGTTCTGTGCGGCCACGGGGTTCGCTGGTACCCCCTCGGTCGTCTCTACATCGTCCGGTCGGTTTGACCCTTCTCGACTTGTACCTGTCGATGGAGCGCGACGCATTCGCGTGCATTTCAATGCAGACCGTTCGGAAACACTACCTTGGAAATTCTTTCCCCAGCAAAAACACGTCGATGTCTTGCCTGGCGAATCTAGTTTAGCCTTCTACAAGGCCAGAAACGAGAGCAAAAAGGATGTTATTGGAATTGCAACATACAACGTGACTCCCGATCGGGTTGCACCGTACTTTTCCAAAGTAGAATGCTTCTGCTTCGAGGAGCAAAAGCTCCTCGCCAGCGAAGAAGTCGACATGCCCCTTCTCTTTTTCATAGACAAAGACATGCTCGATGATCCTTCATGTCGGAATATAGACGACATTGTGTTGAGCTACACATTTTTCAGGTAGGCCGTCCACATCGTCTGATGCGTGGTGTTCTTGCTCATATAAACCCTTGCACCCAGAGCTCGTCGAAACACTCAAGGACACCTCGAACCCGACGCGGCAGATGACGTGATACAAAAATCGCTCGGATTTGACAGTTACGAGCATGCTCCACGGGCGAAAGAGAAGAGGTAGTATTTTGGAGTGTACAGATTGGAGTATACCTGCCAATCCCTACTTTGTCGTGAGCTGCCCATTCAAAAAGTTGTATTTGCTCGAGTCCGCGATTGACTGTAAGCGAGGGGTGCCTCAAATTCGCTTGGACGTGATATGTTGATCTAAACGACGATTGAAACAGGGACGCCAGTGGCATGGGCTGGGCCAGATGTCGTCCAGCGCACCCATGCCATCGGCAACCATATGGACTCCACCCGATCGCAAGCTGATGAACGATGCGAAGAAAGCGGATCCTGGTGGTTACAGACCGTTCATTTGCGCGATTTGGCAGAGTCGGACATAAGGGTGGTTGCAGAACGGGTGTATTTAAAGTGGTAGTAGGACGATCCCTTTGATACTCGCTGAGTTGGTGCCAGAGCGCAACTGGTGGTTATTATGTCCTCGCCGCCGCTCAAGCCTTCCTCGAGCCCACAGTGGGACAGTCGCAACCGGGGTTTCATCTCGCCAGCGGAACTGCAGCAGCTCAGACAGGCCAGCCCGGGCAGAGGCGTCGACATACACGACTTTCCAGCACGACCCCCAACCAACGACTCCTCCGCGCAAGATAACCCAAACGACAACAACCAGCACACCGCCCAGCCACGGCCCATGCCTTCCGCATCGCAATCCCATGCCCGCACTTCCTCCTTCTTCTCCTTTCGCAGCAAGCCCCACCAAGATCCCGTCCAAGAACCCTCCCCTAAGAGCCCATCTGCCCTCCACAACCCAAACGGCGCACCCCCGACCGACTTTGCTGGCCCCGCACCCCAGATGGGCCAATCAAGGTCGCTCGGTCCAGCGAAATCCCCCACAGACCCGCAGCTCGACCACCAGCAGCCACCCGGGATACGCAGGTCATCGCTAGTCGGCGGACAGCCCGCTCCGGCGCCACTCCACCCCGAAATTCGCTCTGTCGTCCAGTTGACCCTTGCCCATGCCCGCAAGGTGTACTTTTCCGGCCCTCTCGTAAAGCGCCTCGAGAGGCAGCCGGATGGTCAACGGCCACTCAAGGACGATGGCTGGGTCAACGTCTGGGCACAGCTCGGTGGGACAACCCTCAGTATATGGGACATGCGTGAGGTAGAAGAGGCAAATAAGCAAGGCAGGGAGGTCCCCCCAACTTATTTCAACACGACGGATGCCGTACGTTTCCCCCTTTCAGTGACCGCGCGCATGATTAACCATGATCATAGTTCGTACAAGTTCTTGGCTCTATCACTGTTCCCACTACGGAAGGCCAACCTCCGAAAAAATTCACGAATGTGCTTACCCTCAATACTGCTGGATCAAATCTCTTGTTATTCAGTTGTCCATCGACCCCAGCTTTGATATCATGGGCAACCGCACTTCGACTTTCTGCTTGGGAAAAATCACGACTTGAGGAGATATACACGGCACATTTGATACGCATAACTTTGCCCGGTGGTACGATACACTTCATTCAGCGTTGTCAATGTTCAAGTAACAAAACTATTCTCACAGGCAGGGACACGCACCCAACTCTACAGCGCGGCCGTATGGAAGGCTGGGTACGCATTCGCGTCGCTGGGCAAACCGACTGGAAACGCATGTGGATGGTAGTGTCCGCCGCATCACAATCCGAGGTTCCTGGTCCATCATATGGTGATAGTAACCGTCCTAGCACGGCTCGCAAGAAGCGCATGTCCAGTCTCTTTTCGCGGGAACAGAGTGAGGATCTACCACCGCGTCCTGTACTGTCACTCTACGCATCATCGAAGCCGAAGGATAAGAAGCAGGCCTTACTGACGCTCAAGGACGTGACTCAGGCGTTCGCAGTATATCCCGAGCGCCCAGAGCTAATCAATCGGAGTACGTTGATGAAGCTGGAAGGTTTGCTTGGCGACGAAGAGACAGCAGGTGGTATGAGAGGACGGGAAGGGTGGCTTCTCATAATGCCAGAGCTCGAGGCTGGAAACACACAAGCATCGGAGATGTTGAAGTGGCTTGTTGGTACGTGTTCTCGTTTCATGTGTATTCACCTGCTGACTCGGGCCTCAGCGCTCCATGATGCTTTTGAACTCTACGGACGACCCAAACCCTATACATGGGACCCTCGAAATCCAGTATCAATGATGTTCGCCTATCCTGTCGGGCCTGCTCGAGATGTAAGTGTCCACCTCGTCTTCGTAATTTTCGTCTGACATGTGATCAAAGCTCCTCTTCCTTGACAGAGAGCTCGCAGAAACAACGGATCCAAGGGATGATCGCACGTCGACTATTCGCTCTCGTTTATTGAACGTGTTGCACGAACGAATGCCTCGAATCGACCCCCAGTCACCACCGGATGCTCCCCCTGCCATCCCTCCCTTGTCCCTGGGAGCAGAACCCTCTCAGCAGCACCCCCTTCCCGCGCCCCCGGCTGCTCAGACGATGGGACAGCCCCAGCAACTTCCACAGTTACCTTCTCTGAACTTTGACGGCTCCTCCCCACAATCTCAATCTCAATCTCGTCCTGTCGATTCAACTGTTGGTCGTGCGCTGACACCCATCACGGAACTGAACAGTGCTCGTGAGACGCTGACTGACTTGGCACGTGCACTGGGCCCTTCACTGTCAACTGATCAGTCTCATGGATCTCAGCAACATGCTTCAGAGTCAGATGAGAATGAGCCTCTTTCAAATTTTGTCGCCGCCTCCGTGATATTCGAGAGTGAGGAGGGTGGTTTGGTACTCGGTCGGCCTCCTGCGTCAAGTTCGCCTCCCACCAGTGGAACGTCTCGTAAACTCAGTGGGGACTCTTTTGGAAGGGGTGCCGGCTCTCGCCCCGACTCGAAGCTGTCACCAAGTACAGAAAATACTACGACAAAGTCACAAGAGGGCTTTGGGTCCGGTATGGGTGTTGCAGAAGTCATGGGCGTCAAGTTACCCTTTTCGCCGTTGACTTCACCCGAATCACCCTCATTCTCGACGAATTCAAGCATGTCGGTGCGCTCACCTACTCCCGGAAACCAAGGACCTACCCTCCAGTCGCCTGGATCTCCCGGCTCGCTTGGGAGGTCATCAAGATCTTCTCCATCTTACTCGATTTTGACCTCCCCCCACTCTTTGTTGGAAAAGGACCTTCCCTCTATTCAAGCTCAGACTACTCAATCTTTTTCCTCGCCACCTTCAAGGTCGCTGATGCGCAATCCCTCAAATACAGTCCCCCCTGTCCCTGATAAACATATGTCACCGTCTTCGCAGTCTCTTTCTTCAACGCCTGTTTCAAAACTTACACCAGCACCCCCACCTCCAGACCCCCATAGCGTATTCACAGATGCGCTTTTCTACATGCAGCAACTCGACGAAAAGTCGGCCCCCCCACGCCGCGTGCCCACGACTATCTCCGAAAAGTCGGATTCAACTTCTGTATCTGAATCCAGTCTCCCACCTGCCTCAGGCGCAGCTTCTCCTTCTCAGCCTGCACGAAGCGGAGTTGTCTCAGAAGCCTCGCTTACCGGCTCCCGGATTGCGCTTGGCCGTAAACCTTCCGGTGCACGTGCTCTAACAACCAGCGGCGCTAGCCGAGGACTAAATCCAGATGCCTCATCAATTTCTTCGCCTGAACAGCAACATCTTCACAGGATACCCGACAGCGACACTGACACCATGTCCGACCTCGACGCTGCGCCAGCACCGAAAAAGGCTCAACTGGACGACGTGAATGCGGATGCGCTCGCCGCGTTGTCGTTCTTCGACGTTGACACGGCTGCCACTCCCGCGCCTCCAAAACAGCCCACGGCAAGCACGTCCGCAGGGGACGCTGTAAGGCCGCCACCTCCACGCCTTCAGCCATCACCACAACTAGCAGAGAACCTGTCAGCTGCTGGTAGCTCAGACAACGTTGGGCAGTACAAATCGACGTTCGCACCGTCAAAGCAGGCTGTGCAACGCAAGGCGAGATTACAGGCACAGCAAGCCGCACATCAGGCTGCCGTTCACAGGCCTGGGAGAGCGAATGGGAAGCGTGGGTCAAATTCAAGGGTGTCGGGCTGGAATGAAACCAGCGACGAGGACGAAGAGGAGGAGGAGGAAGAAGAAGAAGAAGAAGAAGAAGAGGATGCCGATTCCGACGATGAGCCCTCGACCACAGGTAGCAAGCGACCTTCTCAACCGTCTGTTCACGCACCCAGCCCCGCGCCTGCACCTACCGGTGGCGCGCCGATTCGACCTCTGCGGCCGCACAGTCGTACGCAATCGCCCGAGGTTCCCACTGCAACTGATGCGAACCCATACGCTCAATTGCGCCACCCCCGTGGTCTTCCGCCTGTCCCGAGACCACTGACGCAAGGTGATTTTAGTTTTCATTCTATGATCCTGAGCTGACGAATGCAATCAGGTGCACCTGGCGCTCACGATGACTACTTTGGCGGCATGCCTCCTCAACGACGGCTCGTCAGTGATCAGCGCTCGCGGACCCCCGATGAAGGTGCTGCAGTTCGTCGTCTTTCCGACCTCCCTCAGCAGACGCCGCCGCGGCACAGTATCTGGACGCAAGTGCTTGATGCTAGTCGTCAACCTGGAACGTATCAATCGCCTCCGGAGGCACCTCCCCAATCGCAGAGGGATACCTTTATACAGCTCGAGCCTGCATCTCATAGCATAACCAAAGCATTCACTCCACATGGTTTACTCTCTGCAGGTATGCAAGATAAACAAGACCGTTCTGCAAAACGACAGGAGGAACTTGCACGCGAGAATGGTGCATCTCTGATCAACGTCCCAAACAAACCTCCACCCCCTCAGACTGGTCTTCTTGGGGCAATCACTGCACATGAACGTGAACGCAAGCGTGACGGCGGTGTTGGTGCGGCCTTGACGGAACGTGAACGAGAGAAGAGACTTGCTGAAGACCGTCAGCGGAAACTGGACGAATTCCAGCGTCAACAATTGGAGATGGCTCAGTCTGGCATGTTCGGCGGTCAATTCCCGATGGGCATGAACCCTATGATGGGAAATCCGATGATGAACCATATGATGCCCATGAATCCGATGATGACTGGGACGGGTCCCATGATGCCACAAGCCAACCCGATGATGACAGGAGGATATATGGGGTACCCAAACATGATGCCCGGCTATGGTGGTCAACCGTACATGTTTGCGGCACAACAAGCGGCCCAAGCAGCCTATCAACAAGCTATGATGGCGTTCTCGACAGGTGGCGATGGTATGCATAGTCCATCACCCATGGCTCCCATGATGACAGGAGGTGGGATGGGTTTCGACCCTCGGATGTCGATGATGGGAATGCCGATGATGAGTCCAGGAATGCCGATGGGTGGTATGGGTGGTGGCATGGGTATGATGGGAGGTATGGGCGGTATGGGAATGCAGATGACAGGCGCCTCTACCTTTGATGCACGATTCTCGCCTTCCGCTGTGGAGGACTTGCGGCCGCCTGGTGCTCTCGGTGGTCAAACTCGGTCCGGCAATCACTCATCGCGCAACAGCTCCGCTGGACAAGGATCCCCAGCTGGACCACGTCCTGTAGATGCTCCCGATCGTCCTAGCCCTAAACACTGATGAGTCGCTCGCTCGCTGGTATCGTGACGCGTCGACTATGCCTACGTTTTTGCCGTTTCTTAGTTTTTATGACCTCGATTGGTTGTTTTCGCCCGGTATCATGTTTGGTGTTTTCGGTGTCCCGGACGTTTAGCACTCCATCTCAGTTGCATTATTGTATCATGCTCAACGTCAGGTCTGTCGTAGTTATGGCATTTTATGAATGACGAACCACGATCGTGCTGGATCCGAGATGCGACTTTGTCACCGGCTTGACTATCCAATTCGCTACTAAATTCGTTCAAAGACAACAAATGTGCTGAGATTCGCCAGCACGCTCATCAACCATTCATGAAGCACAATGGGTGTCAAGTCTCTCTGGAGTCTTCTCGCACCCGTTGGCCGTCCTGTTCCGTGCGTGTATCATATCTCATAGGGATGTACCATACTCACGGACGGCGTTCAAAGGCTTGAAACTGTCGAAGGAAAGGCACTCGCGATCGACTCGAGTATATGGATCTACCAATTCCAAGCCACCATGCGCGACAAGGAGGGTCGCGCCCTCGTGAACGCGCACGTCTTGGGCTTTCTTCGTCGTATATGCAAGCTCCTGTTCTACGGCATCCGTCCAGTGTTCGTCTTTGACGGCGGTGCGCCTGCGTTGAAGCGAACCACGATCGTGCGTGCTTCCGCGCGCGTCTCCGACAATGCGTTCTCTGACGTCGACTCCCATCTAGTCCGAGCGCAAGAAGAAGAAGAGCGGTGCCGCTGCGAGTCATGCCAAGATTGCGGAGAGACTTCTCGCGGCGCAGTTGAGACGAGAAGCGCTCGTTCATGCTCAGGCTTCCCAGTACGCACTGCATATTTGGTATTTGGACATGCTACTGACGTGCGAGCGAATTAGTCCGCCTTCTTCCAAGGGTAAACAAAAGGTGCCTTCGGGTCCCGTCATTCTCGACGAGAACACAGTGTACCTCGAGGATATCACCGGTTCCATGGTAAAGACACCGGCGAAGAAGAAAGATGCGCCAGTTTCACCGCCGTCATCGAAGAAGAACCGGTTCCACGACCATGATCCGTACAAACTGCCCGACGTCAACATGGAGGAACAAGTTGCGAAAGCGACGCGAGCGCATGCACCCGATCCTCGTTTAGCCACTGAGGAAGAGTTGCGCACGTTCATCGAGGAAATGCGTCCAGAAGATTTCGACGTCACGTCGCCCGCTTTTCGCGATCTTCCGACGGAAGTGCAATATGAGATCGTCGGCGATCTTCGTTTGAAGTCGAGACAGACTTCTTACAAGCGCTTACAAAACATGTTGAGCAAGGCCGCTACCCCGTTGGACTTTTCCCGGCAGCAGATCAAGAACCTTCAACAACGTAATTCACTCACGCAACAGCTTCTGATGACGACGGACAGTATCGGCAAGGCGCATATCACCATTCCTGTTCGTATTGCCAGTGAACGCAATAGAGAGTATCTCCTTATCAAGAATGAAGGTGCGGATGGAGGGTGGATTCTAGGTATCCGAGACGAAGGTACCCGGGCAAAACCGATTGAGATTGACCAGGATGTTCGGGTTCCCGCGAACGACGGCGACAGTGACGGTGACATGGAAATGGAGGAAGTCAGCATGTACGACACCAATTGTCTCCTATGCAAAGTACTGATAGAGTTTCGTAGACCAAGTGTCGTTCCACCCGATCCAGACCTTCGGGAGTACCAGCAAACCATGGCCTTGTCTGCGATTAGCAGGCGATCGCAGAAGGGCACGGTGGTCCAGCCAGTACAGCGCCGCGCAAAGCCACAGCCGTTGTTTGATGTGGATGACGAGGATGAGCTGCCTCAGTTTCGCCTACCGGAGTCTGATGAAGAAGATCCTGAACTTGCTGTTGCCATACAAGCTTCGCTTGACTCTCAACCCTCGTTGGCTCAAACAAACTTGCATTCAGCAAAGCCTTCGTCTAGCCGGAGCATAATCCAGCCACCACAATCCGCTGAAGAGTCTCTTGGTCGGAGTTCACTAGTTACAGCTCCCTCTGCGCGTCTCCGCTCATATGATGATGACGATGATTTGTATGCTTCTCCGTCTCGACTCGAGACAGCATTGTCCATTGCGGGTGCTGGACCTCCGAGCAGGAACTCAGGAAGCTACGCCCGACAGACTACTCAATCGTCACTCTTTGGAACGCCGTCATTGCTATTACCTCAAGAGATCTCCGCGCACCCATCTTCAGCGGTACCTCCCAACAAGGACCGCACGGAGGATATCAATGCCGCGGGGTCATTGGAAAAGCCTCCGATGTCGCCGTTCTCGAAAATGTCTCCGTCTCCTGAACTTGGCAAGACTTCGCCGGACCATCTCGCTGACGCTGTTGAGGAGTCAGATGTTGATGATGACATGGAAGAAATAGTCGTGGTTCCGTCCACCTCCGGATCTCTGGGCAGTATTTTCCCTCCAGCACTATCTCCACCTCCGTCCATAATCGGAGACAACCGTGATGACTATGTACAGAGATCGGGCCCTCGCGTGTCATTCGGTCTCCCCCGAGCATCATCTCCGAGGTCGACGGTGTCGTCTCCCGCAGTCCATGTACCAGAAGAGGACAGCGACCAATCAGCCATCGAGTGGTCCCGGTCGCCTTCTCCCATCGCTGGACTTTCAACAAACGGCGCATCCGCTGTTGAACGTCAAACGGAGAAGGAAGAGAGTTGGGACGCCGCGCAGGAGATGGATCCTCATCAAGAAGCGGGAGAGTTTGCCCAGTTCATCTCTCAGATGAAAGGGAGGGACTTGGATACCGTCAAGGACGAAATTGATGAGGAGATCAGAGAGCTGAATCGACAAAAGAAAGCGGCGATTCGCGATTCTGAAGACATCACGCAGCATATGATCTCCCAGATTATGGTATGCGTTTCGTTTCGGTGTTTGCAAGTCTGTGACATGCTGATCGATCCAGCTTATGCTACGCCTATTCGGTATTCCGTATATTACCGCTCCAATGGAAGCGGAAGCACAATGCGCTGAGCTAGTGTCCTTGGGGTTGGTGGATGGCATTATCACCGATGATTCTGACGTGTTCCTCTTTGGGGGAATGCGGGTCTACAAGAACATGTTCAACCAATCCAAGACAGTCGAATGCTTTTTGCTATCTGATCTGGCTCGAGAACTCGGCCTCGAACGCGACACCCTAGTTCGCTTAGCGTATCTACTGGGTAGCGATTACGTGGAAGGGTTGCCTGGAGTCGGTCCAGTCGTGGCCATGGAGCTTATGAAAGAGTTTCCTGGGGAAGACGGCCTTCATAAATTCAAGGATTGGTGGACAAAGGTTCAGAGTGGACGGGACCAAGAGGAGGACAATAATACCAAGTTCAGAAAGCGATTTGTAGGTTCACGCCCTGAAATCTCCCACAGTGTGGCTCTACATGCTGATTCGTCCGACGGCAGAAAAAGAAGTTCAGGGACCTTTACCTTCCGGCAGAGTGGCCTAATCCCCTTGTTGCAAGTTGTCACCCCAGTCTGTCAATGCTGACCTAACTCAGAATGTCAATCTAGAGAGATGCCTACTATCATCCTACCGTCGATTCGTCAGAGGAACCCTTCAAATGGGGGATGCCTGACCTTGATGGACTTCGGCAGTGCGTGATTTTAGCGAGAAGAAGCGCAAATACTCATCGATCATGAACACAGCTTCTTGCGCGAAGAGTTGGGCTGGAACGAGACCAAGGTTGACGATCTCTTGCTACCGATCATCCAGAAAATGAGCCGGCGTAACCAAGTAAGGTTTTCCCGGTGTGAGGTTCGTTACGAGTCGATACTCATATCCACCACAAGGCCACTTCCGCAAACAGACAAGGGAGTCTGAACACCTTTTTGGAAGTGGAGTCCGGAGCCGGATCTTATGCTCCGCGAAGACGGCAAGCGTACGCCAGCAAGCGATTGCAACAGGTGGTTTCCGATTTTCGGAAAGAGCGGGCAAACACACAACACACGAGGTCTTCTGTCCCTTCCCAAGATAGCGATTTTGCTCCCGAGGATGAAACAGGGCCATCGAGAAAGCGCCGCAGGGCAACGGCATCAAACAAAAGGAAGAAAAGCCCAAAGAGGGCTGGTATTCAGACGGGGAAGACTCGGCAAAAGAGGGCTCGTGGTACAGGGCGTAAAGACATGGACGCCGGTATAACAGCATCCACCGAAGAGGATGACAGAGATGGTGTTCCAGCTAGTCCAACTTCATCACGACGTCTTAGAGTCCAGTTGCGCCCTCGACCGGAACCTAAAAAGAAAATGGATGCAGGCCTTGCCGAAGATTCATCGTCGTCTACCGATCAACTTTTAGAATCATGATGAGTATGGTCCATATATATATAATTTCTGAACCGGCGTTCTGTAGTTGTCGAGGCATTTCGATTGACAGCGACTAGCGAATTCAATCTTTCGTCGGATCTGATGCGAGTGTAGCGATATAAGAGCTGACCGCGGTCAAACCCCCATTTTCTGGGGAGCTTTGAAATTGAAGTTGTACGATCTGACAAAGGTGGACAAAATCTACGGCAAGGTACGCCAGTACTACACAGCAGTACACAGCCTACTCTTCGCCATCCTCGGTCTCTTCCCTCGCCTAGGTGAACTGTTGATTTGTTGTTCCGGAATTACCATGGTATGGAGCATACCTTGTTCTCATCCAGTCCGCCAAGCTCTTGCACGAGGCCAGAGAACGGATACTCCCGAGGTACGGTTGGCCTCTCCGGCAGCAACACAAATTTGCAAAGGAAGCCAAAGCCAACGAAAGCGGAAGCCGCTAGGGTAAATTGGAACAAAGCTGTCCGAGGATGCACGACCGAAATATCTGGGCCCCACATAGATAGAACTTCCTCGCATTCCGGAACCTGGCGAGCATATGGTCAGCTTCATTGCAGTCCACATGGCACCTCGGAGCACTGACGGGGTCACCAAAGTTGCGCCTCATTTGCTGGTCCCACCAGCCTCTCGGTGGAAGCGTTTGGCTGGATTGCCATGGCAGCTCAGGATAGTCACCGAGCTGAGGATCTTTTTCTTGAGTGGCTGAAGTGGAGGCAAGTCTACACCAGCGGAGAGGCTTGGCGGGGTTGAGATGCTGCCGTCTGGCGGCGGAGAGGGCGCCCCTTGTGAGGCATACGGATATTGAACAGCTCATCGGCGTTTGGAATGAGGACGGAGCGGCTCGCAACTGGCAGCCTGCCGAACGAGACCCCGTAATAACAGAGACTCCGGACAGCACTATGGTCCTGAATTAATAGTGTGCGGGGGCATTTACTTGAATAAGATTTGAACCGAAGCGACGGAGGTATTCTGTTGACCCTGTCCTCGAATGTATAAAATCTTCGGGGAGACGCTGCGGCCATTACTTATGCAGTGCGTACTGTGAATTTTTACGGGCAATCGCTTACCCCCCACCGTATCGACATTAAGCGCTCGCCGTAAGTCGTTATATAGCACCGGTTTGGCCTCCTAGGCTACGGTTCATACTTACCCGGACTCTTGGTGGTATGTTAAATTCAATGACCGTTCGCTCTTGACTCCAACTGATATCTTGCTCCCCGCAGTCTGGTTAATGCCCCTGCTTTTGGCACCACCATGACTCTGATCACTTCCTGTATCAAAGACGTCGACAACCGGCTACCTATCGAGCCGATGCACCGACGCCGTGCTGGTGAAATTATTTCGCCGCTCACCTACACAAACGACCTTGTAAACTTGTGAGTCAATACGCCCACTTGCCTTCCGCGACATGCTGACTCGTTCGTTAGTGATCATTGGGACCATATGTTTATAACAAACTGCTGTAAGAGCTTAACGCTCTACAACTTCAACGGACCCCCAACGACCATTCTCGACCTTGGGTGTGGTCGTGGCCTTTGGGCTATCGAAGCCGGTAAACAGTGGCAGGTATGCCTAATCTCACGCTGTCTTCGTATCTCTACTGACAACGAGCCTCAGGGTAGTACGATTGTTGGGTTTGACGTGCAGCCAGTACAGCCCAAGCTCGGCATACTAGATAAGAGTCTGTCCCGCAGGCTGAAGTGGGTCCACGGTAATCTGTACGGTTCGCAATTGCCTGTTCCAGACGTATCTGTTCACACGATTGTATCAGACTGGATGGACTGCCATTTCTTGACGGTCAATTTGACTTTGTAAGGATGGTTCGCATGGGTCTCCATATTCCAGAAGACGAGGTTAGTATGCCATGTTGTCAAGTTGCGGCGTCGCTAATGAACTGTTTCGCAACTGATAGTGGGGATACGTACTCGCGGTAAGCGCATCGTTATGTTGTTACATCTCGTAACTCATACACTACCCTTTTTGCCCTTGTCGGATGTTTTTAGGAAATTTCGCGTGTGCTTAGCCCGAACGGCGTTTTCGAGGTGCGAAATGAGCATTCACACACCCAAAGGTGTTGGTCCTAACCCACAGCTTAAGATTATCGAAGAGGACCTCATCTTCCCATCTCAACCCCCACATTCGAGCCTACTCAGGAGTAGGCCATCGTCCGAAAACACTTCACCGCGAAGTTCGAATACCGCTGTATCAAATTATACCCCGTTTACAAAGTCGGACCCCTCGCTCACCGGATCCAGTTCGAAGAGCGGTCACTTGCATCCATTGCTCGGATCTTCATCATCACTTTCACTCGCAATGCGCCACGCAGACCTCAAATACCCATCGCCTCCGGACCCTCGCGATCACTCTAGGCTCGGGCGTGCATGGGAAGAAATGTTGAGCGACAGTTTCCTCACACCGAACCTGGTTTCCGTTTTGCCATTCCATCTCGGTGCATGGTTTCACGAGATTCAAACTCATCCACCTCTGGAGGTTCCCCTTCCACCGAGCTCGTCGTGCAAACGAAGTACTCAGCCGACCACTGGATTGCCTGATCTTATTGACCCGGATACGTTGTTCGAGCTGCGAGCGTTGTCATCGGCCGCGTCCCCAGATTCGGATGATGAAAGCACGTGTTCGCCTGGCAAGAAATCTTCTCACAGGGGTGTGTCATCATGGGCTTCCATGCATCTAGCACGGAATGTTCGGACCATCGCGGCATGCAAGGAGTCGATATGGCATGCTTACGAAAGACTTTATGGGCAAGATCCTTTGATACCTTCACTCGTGAGATCAGCACAAGAAAAGTATCTCAAGAAGTATCTTAATCGAGTTCAATCTACGACCAATCCACTCCGCGACTATTTTGAACGCGACTGGATCAATTGGGAAAAGTGAGCAGCAGCAGCATCAGATCCCACCTCTCGAAACTAACCGTAGGCGTGTTCTAGTGACATGGCTGATCGTACCTCCGTGCGAGGAAGCATTCGATCTGAATTGTCTTGGAATGAACCCTTCGGAAAAGCCCCAGAGTGGCGTGTCTGGTTTAATTCTTTACCTCCAAGTGACGAAGCTGAAGACGAAGAGAGGCCCGAACTGTGCCGCAGATTGCGCGGGTTCGTGTGCTTCAAAGATGACATGGCAGCGACGCACGTAGGACGTCGATGATTTGATTATACCTACTAACGACTGATACCTGGGACGAAGACTCGGACGAAAATAGCGCACATTTAGACAGCACATTTTAGGGCATGATACCCCCGTAACCAATCTGTATAGTAGTCTGTAGGCATTGTAACAACTTCGGCGGTCATGTTGATTCGGCAGTCACGGAAATGTCACTGATAGTTCAAATACTTGCCCCCACAGACTGAAATCAGTCTCTGCTCAGAACCCTTGGCTGACGCTTTGTCAATAAATTGTAGCTAAGGAACTACCCCCCCTCTCAGCGCCGTAGGGCTTGAGACACGAGGCTGCGTCGAGGCAAGTACGGCCCGTCCTGATCCGGGAAGTTTACCAAATCACCAAATCTGCCTTCAGCCTTTGCCGCTTTGCACGCGATCGCGGAGCCCATTGGACTCACTCTCCTGCACGATCACTTTTCGCATATCCCAACCTCCTTTACGAGGATAGCCATGGCTGAAGCCCAAGTCCCAAAACCAGCTGAAAAGCCGCGATTGATATCGGAGGCCGACATCACCAAATATAAAGTATGCCCAAACTATTTTGTACAATGGCAACTGCAGGAACTCTGATCATCGTGACTGGATTGCTTAGACGGCTGGAGACATCGTAAACGATGTTATGAAAAAACTCATCGCTTTCTCTGTCGAGGGGACAAAGGTCATCGATCTTTGCATTGAAGGGGACAAGCTCCTCGAGGAGGCAACTGGGGGTGTGTACAACAAACCCGTCAAGGGCGTCAAGGTCTCCAAAGGCACGGAAACATTTTCTCTCTCTCCATCCCACCCATTCTCACCAAGCGGATGGTACAGGCATCGCCTTCCCGACGTGTATTTCTGTCAACAACGCCGTCTCCCATTTTTCCCCTCTTGCGTACGTTTCCGAGTCCCAGGCCCGCCCCGAGCACTTCGATTGAATTGATTATGCCGATGTAGCTCAGATTCCCTCGCTTCCCAAGCATTGGGTAAAGATGACGTTGTGAAGCTCCACATCGGAGCTCACATCGACGGATTTGCCGCGATCAGCGCAGAAACGATCGTCGTTGGTGCAAGCGAGCAAAATCCAGTGACAGGAAGACGTGCCGATGTACTCAAGGCCGCTTGGCATGCTGCTGAGGCTGCGCTGAGATTGGTGAAGGTAGGGAATAAAAACTGGGCGGTGACGGACGGGGTCGCGAAGGTGGCTGCGGCTTGGGACTGCAAACCGGTGGAAGGTACGTGCGACCGATCGAGAGACCATCGTGACTGGAGGGGCGCGTTCATTGTTGAACAGGGATGCTCTCGTGTCAACAGACTCAGAATGTGATAGACGGGAAGAAGCGTATCATCCTGAACCCAACTGAAGCTCAAAGACGGGACACCGAGACGATTACATTTGCGGAAGATGAAGTGTATGGTATCGATATTCTCGTCTCATCAGGGGAAGACGGAAAGGTATGCTTGAGCAATCATCGGAAGCGATCGGGCGTTAAATATGATGTCTCAAGGCAAGGGTAGAAGACTCGAGAACGAGTATTTATCAAAAGGAAGGGTCCGTCACGTATCAACTAAAATTGAAGAATTCTCGTGCCGTGTTTTCCGACATGCAGAAGAAGGCTGGCGCATTCCCGATCAATATCCGTGTCCTGGAGGACGAGAAGAGGGTCCGTCTTGGCCTCCAAGAGGCCGTCCCTCATGGTCTCGTGAAACCATACGAGGTGGTGTAAGTGATAGCACTTTTGGTTGATATATTGCCTTTCTGATCTCCTTCTACCAGTTACACTCCTGCAAACACGTTTGTAGCTGCATTCCATTTCACTGTCGCCCTCCCCCCTGCTGGTCCTTTGTTGATCACCCATCCACCTATCTGGTACAAACCAGAGCTAGTCAAGACCGAGAAGGAGTTGGAAGACGAGGAGCTCAAGAGCCTGTTGACGAAGCCACTGCGAGAGAACAAGAAGAAAAAGAAGGCAGAAAGTGCAGAGGCCTAAGCTAAGTGATTAGACAATAGATAACTGCAACTATTTGTCGATCGACGGTTGTGATGTACGAACACTGAATCGAAGTACTTGACTCCATTACTTGTACTCTGACGTCCCCGTCTGCGTCTCAGTTTGCGGTCCCATCTCGGCCTCTTCGGCAAATTCCCCTATCGTTCGAACGACGAGATCGACGTTCTCCAAGAATCCATTGATTGATAGACGTGCTAACCGGATGGTTAACGTTTGAAATGTCCTGTGATGCGTCGACTGTCAGGAGCGGGAGTCGAAGCAAGGGGGACATCAACTGACGCAATCAGTTCGTCGCCTTCCACCGTCAACGTCCGCTTGACAGCCTCCTTCTGTAGCTCAGCGTCGACATCGATGACTTGCTTTGCGATCGTGGCGTGCTTGTTGCTCGCGAACGGGATACGAACAGTCCTAGATGGGCCAGGCGTGAACTAAACAGACGATTGGACGATTGGGCGGTACTCACACAGTATGCCATACTGTGTCGGACATGGTGGTGGTGGTGGTGGTGGTGGTGGATGACGATCAAGTCGCATCGTCTCAAAGATCGGTCTCGGAACGTACACCGCTGAGGCTATACCCAGCGCTCCTACCCTCCGACGCTCAAACACAGATTATCGATATCTGAATCAGATCGGTGCCCGACTTCTCAATCGCCCCCTCAAAATCTACTGTATTGATCTACATTCAAAGACCTCTGAGTTTCGATCGTGAGATCTATATCATATCTGGACGCATTTCAAAAGTGTACGATCTTACGACGCTCAGCGGCGGCGGTCGACCTTTGGAAATCGAATTGACGAGCTAACCGATCATTTCAGAGTTGAACCCCAGATCGACTATTGAATGGCCAGACTCCTGGACCCAGGCGATTGAGGGGTGGGTCCAAGGCTGCCCAGTGGCGTTTAAGGTTCTGAATGTACCCCTTGCAACTTCAAGTTCTCAGCTACTACAGTACACTCACCAGTCGTCCAGCACTACGATAGCAATCGCCCAGTTCCCGTAGTCACCAGGTACACCCCGCACGACGTGGCAAAATTGGTTTAACTTCCCCCCGTTTTCAAAATCTACTTTATGTCGCCGCCGCCGATCTGATAGGTTGTTCTGACAGCCTTGACAATTGACAACTTGTCGCTCGCTGCTGTAATGATGTGGGTTCAACCGTGAACGAATCGCCGCCCCCGTCACTCAATTTTTTTTTCTATGCAGTCTCTTGATATGACAGCCGTTATGACGCAGGGAACTTGATGTCTGAATCTGGCCTGCCACAGTGTTACAGGTCGCCTAGTGATGTGGGCGCAACGATACCCGAGCCTGCGGAACCGTTAGTAGTATGTATACGAAAGCAAGGCCCTTCTGTGGCGTCGACGTGATTGGTAGCACGAAAAAATCGGGTTTCGTTGGTTTGCCAGGGTCAACGGCCACCTTGAACTGCGTATAGGCTAGTACTACGAGATAGCGGCACAGCACCCGAAGAAAAGGAAGTCCACAAGAGGTCATAAGAAACACCATCCGAGTCTTTCTAGGTTCGGATGTTTTGAAAAGAGGACGCCTCTGAGTATAGAACAAGAGGTTGGCTCGAACGCCACGTCTGGGCCACACCCACCCTTTGATCTCTCAATGCAAAACGTGCCAAGTAGAGGAGGCAATCGCCACCCAGACGGAGGCGCCCGCGACATACCTACCACGACATATCTGCCTAAAGAGACTGTTGAGAGAATGAAGGGGAAGAAAACGCACCGGCGAACCTGCCTCATCCATATACATAACGTCCAGGATCGTCGTCGTTTAAACTACCGTCTCATCGAGGAGACGTTCTGGTCGAAATTTGGATGCATCCAGATAACACATCTCATCCCGAGGGATCGCCCCCTGCAAAGGATGCGAATGAGAAGAGTCTTATCACGTATCCACAAACCCATGATTCCTGTCGTGTTGCCAATGGATCAGGAATGCACACATTTCTGGTGTTCACATACCCTTGGGAATGACGTATCCCCTGCATGAGATGAGAAAAGGATCATTGTAAACACAAATATGACCACCTACACAGTCCCGGGGCCCCGATGCGGTTTGCCAAGTTTTGCTTCGACCGTTTCGGACCCGGGACCGAAATGCTAGGCGGACGATGCCCCACGGTTCGACGTGGGACAACAAAAGAAGCTCATGACTGACTTCTCTAGCCTAGCGTCGATTCGGACTGGGCATTTCCGAAGACGCGGCGGCAGCCGCCCTCTCACAGGAAACTTCTTTCGAAACCTGTTTGATGCGGCGGCTACGTCACTTCTGCCACGTTTCTCCGCAAGTATCCCGTGACCGTGGCCCAATTCCGTATCCGTGGACAAGGAAACAAAGCATAGTAGGTGCGGATGAGGGAGTGAGTGGCTCTCTATGGCTCCAGGCTGGACGTATGCAAGTCGATACGGTCAGATCAGATACGCGAGCAGCCCGTTCGAGCACGCCGACTCGGAGTCGAGTACGACCACGTCACAAAAACACATGTCGGATTCGCCTGGACGTTCGGGAAACGGGGGGCTCGAGCGGGAATCGCAGTTGACCACTGGGAGTTTTGCGTAGGCGAAACCGAGCGCTGCCAGGGAGGCCCACCCACCCCGAAGAGAGATCGCCTGGACCAGTAGCCTACATCACCGTCAAGGTCGCGTGCGCACTGATCGTGCGAGCTCTTTATCCCATGAACTGCTTTGGTGAGTGTGTAGCAGGATAAATCACATCTCACCGCATCTGTCCATGATGGCGACGGCAGGACAAATTATCCTTCAAAAGAAATGCACAAGGCAAATCAAATGAAAACACAACCGGACGATGACACGAACGACTCACCGCTCAAATACACCCAGCCGACCTCGAAAGAGTCCCAACGGCAAACAAATTAAAGGTGTTGATTCATGTAACGCGTTACAAAAGAGACTACACAAGTGACCAGCCCAAGGAATCCCCAAGAACACAACTGTACAGTTCACGCAAACCAAGTTCCAACCCAATCCAGTGGAAGTGAAATCCGATCCGCAAACCTTTCTAGTAAAACAACACCACCAGCTACTCCAGAGTCGACCTAAAGCGATCGTCCACGACCTTGTTAAATCATGGATAAACACGAGTGATGAAAACGAGGGAGAATCTAATAGGCCAGCTCTACTTAATGATAAAAACAAGATAGCACGTTATCGCCAGGATAGTAGCATTTTGAGATGCTGGGTATCGCCATCGTATGCTGATAGGTATATGAAGCATGGGTATCTTCGGTCGCTTAGAGGATAAACGCGACGACGGCGAGAACAACAGAGCCTAAGATAGTGACAGCGCTGAGAGGCTGCGTCGAAAGGGCACCAGAGGTTGGGGCCAGGCCAGCGCCGGCGGCACCAACCGGGGCGTAGGCGGAGGATGTCGGAGATGAAGAAATAGTGGTTCCAGAAGGAAGACTATCGGAATTAGAAAATCTTATCAGACACGAAAGAAGTCATGACGCCATGACTTACGGTGCAGAGGAGGGAGTGCTCGTCAAGCAGGAGGTATCATTACTGTCGCCAACAGTGATCTATTGACCGCCATAAAATTAGGTAGGCAAGAAAAGTTCGGTCTGGGAAAAACGTACGATTGAACTCCAGGCTTCGTCAAAGACTGCGTCGACGAGCGAGAGAACGACTTCAGTACCGGCGAGGATATTGACGGTCCAGGTCACGGCAGTGGAAGTTTGGTTACCAAGGTCCTCGCTGTGGTAGATGAATGATAGATCGGATAAGGCGCCGAGGAGGACTCACAGGCCATCACCGCACACATCCAGGGCAGAGACAACGAGGAGGTCATAAGGGGGGTAGCCGGAAGCGGTCCAAGTGATTTGAGTTGGTTGGCACTGCGAGGAAGATTGGAAAAGAAACTGCGCGAAAGGCGGGAAAACGGACCTGGACAAAGGTCGGGGTGTCGATCGACAAACCAGACTGTGCGAGAACGGATTGAATGAGAGCAACGAAGAGAGCGAGGGGAAAGAGTGTAGTGAACATGGCGGCTCGAGTCAGCGGTGTGGGTCGTCGCAGGATGACTTATACCCAGCCGGATATGAAAACGGGGAGGACGGAACATATGTCAGAAAACAATGATCTTATGCATCTCCCATTCAAACCCCGCACGACAACCAACTTGTACACGGCCTCATCGACATCACCCGAATCACACGTTCCCCACCCCGATGCTAACTTAGAGCCTACTCTTTACCACGTTGCCCTCTTCTACAAGTCTCCGCCGCTTCGTTATGCTATATACATCATCAGGACGTCATATCCGCACTCCGAGGATCAGAAAAGGCTGCTCACCCTGAGTGTACCATCACGCTTGGCTCCTTGCCAATACCCTCTACCGCTTGGCGATCCTCCACAGGAACATACGGTCGCTCAGATGGACCAACATAGATTTGTCTCGGGCGCCATATCTTGACGCCTTCCCCAGAAAGCATCATCTAATGTCCAACATCAGCAACGTCCTGACTGCAGCAAGAACGGAAGCACCTGGCGCCAGTGCGCGAGCCACCCCACAACACGCGGCACGACGAACAAGACGGGGAAAAAGTCCATCGGGAAACCTGGCATTCATGAGCTCACTCGCGTATTACGGATTTTCGGCCGAATACGCACCCATCGCGCGATAAATCAACCCACTATCGAGCCGATCAAAGTCATCAGAGTTTAGTTTGATTGCATAAATATGGACATGCCTCCAAAAATCAACATTGGGAGCAAGCTTGCGTGAAACGAAATAGTCGTCTTTGAGGGCGGCATCGTGCAATGCCATGGCAGTGTGGAGTAGAGGATCGGCACCCGTCCTGATGACTGGTCGACAAACGAGCCAAATAAAGCAAGTATGGGACGCACACTGCGAATACTTCATCTGCAACCTTTCTGATGATGAAAGATCGGGGGTCAGACTGTCAGAAAGAAGCGTAAGGCGACTCGTTTCCTTCAAGGCAGGTTGGTACACGTACAGTCTTGTAAACACGATGCCCGAACCCGCTGAGTACCTTCTCGCGTCGCTTCACAGCTGCGAGGAATTCTGGGACATTTTCAGGACTAGAGTCCACGCGTTGGTTCTGGCGGTCGTGTATGAGGCTGAGACGTACCTTCCAATAGACACCAACATCCGGATCACGGCTTCGTTCGCGCCTCCGTGAAGCGGGCCGCTGTATACCATGAATTTAGTGGGCACAGCGCAGAATCTCAGGTCGGTACTTACTACAACGATGCACACCCTGCTGCAATTGCACTATACGGATCCGGGAGGGACGATCCGGTTTGAAGGACAGTGGTACTGGACGCGTTCATCTCGTGATCAGCATGAAGGATGAACAAGATGTCCAACGCGCGGACAAGGACAGGATGGGGTTTGTATGCGATCCCGCCGGACGTCGATGTAGTTGGGAAAGCGTCACTATGCGAGAGATGGTCAAGCTGAAAAAGGAACCTGATAATCAAGTCAGCGGCTGTCAGCCTATTGTGTTACATATTGAGGACAGAGGGTACATACGACTCCGTGTAGCTCATTCCGGTCGGTGGAACCACGAACTCTCTTCCTTGCCGGACACGGTAGGCCATTGCAGCGAGGGTCGTCGCTTTCCCTATGAGCCTGTAAATCTGCTTGTCCATGTTCTGAAGTGCAACCGGGTCCCCCTTGGCACCATTCGTGTAGAGGTTCTGGCCTAGAAAAGGACGTCCAGAGGATCATCAGCATTTCGCCCCGCTGTCCATGTATCGACAAATACCCAATACCTTGCAAAGACGGGTTTGCGTCGCTGTAATAAGACCCCAGGTACGCGAACGCACTCGTCAGGATGGCCATCGGATGGGCGTCATACCTGAAGGCACGGAAGAACCCGGCTGCGTCTGAGTGCATCACGCCGTGATTGAGAACCTCGCGTTCAAAGTGGGAGAGCTGAACGCGCGTAGGGAGGGAGCCATAAATGAGGAGGTATGCACACTCGAGGAACGAGGACTGGGAGGCGAGTTGTTCGATGGGGTAGCCTCTGGAAGGGACGCTTGGTGAGGAGAAAGATGTGTTATAGGAGTAGAACGCACCTATAGCGCAAGACGCCGTTGTCGCCGTCGATGTAAGTAATGCCACTCTCGATGACGGCGGTATTCAGAAATCCTCGATCGGAGACGCGTAGGCCGCGTTCGGACTCGTCTTCTGCGCGGTCATTTGGGCCGGATTGGGCGCGGATGGACTTGAAAAATGGAGCAGGGATGGCGTTGTGCGATATACTGTGATATGGATATGTGAGTGGTCAATGGAGCACAGGGTTGATACCTGGACGTACGGGACCTTGTATTGCTTTCCGGTACGGTTGTCTACGACAGTCAGCGAGTCGTCACGCCTGACTTTTGATGATGCTGTGTCTTGACCCATACTAGCAGCGAACAGAGACTTGGATGTGGACCCGAGAAGGTCCGGACGTGTTTAAGTACTTGCCGGTCCATCACCATGTCAGAGCCGGCCCGGTTAGTCCATCTTTTGCAAGGTATTTATTTCACATGCGAATCTCAACCATAGCGTCAAATGCATTGTTGAATTGTACAGTGTATGTCAGTATGGTATCGTCTACGGTTGCACCTCACGGACCCCAAATAGAATGTCTCACTTCATGCACCATTTTCCGGCTTCTTCTCTCGCGACAGCCATCCTGCCAAGGTATCAGTAAGACAGAATGCACAGCTAGGACAGAACATACCTCGCAGTTTCTGATCGTGGGCTTTTTGTCTCTCGCGATCCGCAACCCGCTGACGCGCCAATTCTGCGTCGACCAATGGTGCTTCTGTAATCATCGTTCCAGTTAACAGTCACCTGCGAAGTAAAACGGATGCATGCCATTGGGAGCAACCCTCTTCGCCTCTATGAGGACTGTCTCGGCTTTCTCAAAATACCCTAGTTCCCCCAACGCCTTGCCTTTTCGGAAGAGTGCTTTGGAGTTGGCCGGGTTCTTTGCGATTGCCTAGGTCATCCTGGTCGTCAGACCCAGCGGATTAGGGGTATGTAGTGGTTACCTTGTCAGCGGTGTCTATAGCGCGCTTCCAGTTTTCTTGTTTGAGATGACAGGCCGACATATTGGCGTAGATTTTCTCGAGCATGAGATCGACCTGTTGGATATTCATCCACATACTGCATGGTTCGATAACATATCCACCCACCTCGGTTTTCTCATCTTTGGCACTTGCAGCTTGGTCGACGGCAGAGGATAGTGAGGAAGAGGGGACGCCCATTCCGAGCGATTCGAGCGCGTTTCTAAGTCACGTGTGAAACTGCTAGTTCTAGAGGGCTTTGCATGCCGACCAACGTACTTGTCGAGTCCGTGAAGATACATGAGGGCCTATAAAATCAGTGAGATCCCGACCATGAATGCACCATAATGCATAACTGTACCTCGTGATATGATCTTAATGCTGCATTCGTGGTGTACTCAGACGCGCCACTACCAGACGAGAACTGTCTTGAGGGACGCACCATTCTTGAGATCACCGCTCTTGAACGCAGTATCGGCAACATCTTTCTTCTCGCGCGCTATCTGCAGCTTGGATGCCACCTGGGTCTTCTCTTCTGGGGTCGGCACCACCGCGTTCGCGTCGAGCGGGACGGGGGGTTGACTGGGGGCAGATGTGGATGCGGTGGAGTAGTCAGCCATCACTGATCTCGGTATCAAGCAAGTCTAGAAAGCGAAAGACAACCTCAACTTGGCGAGACTAAGGGGCAGGGGTCTATTTGTCCATGTTGTTCCTCTTTCCGCATTCGGATCTGCCAATGCCTCGCTCAACGTCGAGGTCGCCGACGCTCTCCGTCTTGTTTTCATTCAATGGCTCTCCTTAGCACCGTCCTCGGCTTCTCGGTTTTTGGCCTCGCATCACGCTTCGGTCAGCTTGCAATACAAAAGAGAAATCTCATGGACAGTATGTTCTTCAGCCATCCAGCCATCCATATGTCTGACCCTTTCAGACCTGGCTGGACATGCCATTGCCATGGCTGCATTCGGATATGCAGGCTACTGGGTACACCGCTACGAAGTGCGAACAAACGAGCTGATTGCATGGAAGCGGGCGGAAATACTGGCCAGGGCTGATGCTGAAAGAGAAGCGAGAGCGGCAGCAGCAGCTTGATGTGGGTCTGCTCCGACCTGGCGTAGGTTCGTAATTTGCACCTTGAATACTCAGTGAACCTGACGTGCTGCCTCCGAGAAGAGGTTCTATAACGCAGCACGATGTTGTGAATTTTCTATCTAGACACTATCGATACCTCATTCGGGAAAGTCCACACGGAAGTGTCCATATTTCCGTGCTGTCACATAGCAATCCAATGAATGGCTCCACATACGCCACGGACGCATGCATTCAATGCGTCAGTCCTTTCTTATCTCGAACCAATACCGCCTTTTGTACCACTTTATGCGGCGTGACGATCGAAAGTCACATCGGGAGAGTTGGTGGCTCAGGAAACGTGTCCACTGTTGAGGATCGTAACTTCCATTTCATGACTCCATTCCCTGGGTGTGCTGAGTTCTGACATGCCTGGTGCAGTCCGGAAATGAACGTTGTTGGATGCGGCACGTTCTGGGGTGGTCTCGTGTCGGATAAGCCAACGATGGACCAGGCGAACTCGGACCTTGAAAGCACAGTATAAGAAGGGGCGAGTCTGCGGATGGTGTCGTTGGCCCACTAGAGATGAACCATTAAGAAACCCACAAAAACATATTGCCTCCTATTACTACCATGCGTTACCTTCTCCTTCTGCTCGTGCTCAGCTTTATAGCCACCTCCACGTTCTTTTTCGTAGAAGCCAGAAAGGTGCGTTGGTCGCTGTGCGCTACACGGTCGCTCACCGTGCTGGGTCAACAGCCCCATAGAAAGGTGCCGATAGACCGACGTTTTAGAGGGGACTTTTAAAGACTAAGTCCCCGTTGTACGACTTGTATCATCTCGAGGTGTGTGTTGTGTTCTCAATGTGTCAACGTTGCTAATGGCATGCAGTTTGTTTGTAATACATCCGATATGCCCCCGGTGACAGGTTTACACCGCCGATGTTTGGAGGATTAGTACACGTGTAGTCACCATGTCTGTTCTGTTTATAAATCACACGGCCGAGTGATTTCAGCGAGGGAAAAGCGTGGCACACGAGGCAGGAACGTGGATCACGGAGTTTAAAATCTGCATTGTCGGATGTCCGACGGAGTTGGAATCCGAGAAGTAAACAATTATGTAATCCAAGGACGGCGAGGACGAGTGCTTGCTTCCCGCAATCGTCGCGACTGGTCACCTCGGACGTTTATTATTTTTGCTATTTTTTCTTCCGTCGTCGCTGCCCTCCGCTCGTTTTGCTTATCATGCCCGCGTCTCTCTCCCCGCTCGCTCTCATCGTGCCCCGTCCCACCGTACCCACATCCGCACCACGCACCCCAAGCCGCAGCCCCGTCGCGTCTCACGTCCTGCTTTCCCCCCCCTCCGCTAATCGAAACAGCACGGACTCGTGGAACAGCTCAAATTACGATTTCGAAGACCCTAACGCAGTATGGAAGGAGGACCAAGTCAGGCTCCTCTCCAGAGTCCGTCTCATTCTCGCCCGTGCTTCACCCCGCTCATCTTTTATTCCAGACACTTGACGCCCTCCCGGCGCATCTCATCACGCCCTTCAACGGATCCGTGCCCCCGTCTAATCTGCTCGATAAGATTGCCCGTGGTATATCAGCCGCCAAGGGCCCCAACGACTGGCCCCATTCCATTCGCGCAACACGCATCAAGCTCCTCGAGCTTGCCCGCCGTAAGGCCCAGGAAGAGAGGCGCAGGGCTGTCGTTGGGGAACAACGTGTACCGTTGGGCGTCTACAGAGCCAGGACACCCGATCCCGCGGACGTACTTCAACCCCGAACCAACACTCCCATTCACGCACGTCGTCCGCTTTATCGTCGGTCGAGTATGGACTTTTTGGATCCGGACAAATCAGACCGGAGCGAGAGCATCGCACGGTACGTGCATATGTCTTTTTTCGTCGTGGCTTCGTTATCTGATCTCTGCCGTGATTGTCGACGAACTCGTTGGCGCATATAGTCTCTCAACTCGTCTTCAACGCCATGATCGTGTGTTGCACCACCCATATCTTCGACCGGCGCATACTCGCCATCGGTCCGAGCACAACAAGCCTTCCCCGTCGACACCTAGTTCGTCTACTCTCAACTCGAATCGGTATTCTGGGGTTCGCAAGTCGACTATCTCGGCAACATCTGCTTCTTCTTCTTCGTTCGGGTCCCCGATGTCAATTTCCGCTCCGCTCCGCCCATCTTCCCTCCGCTGTGCTTCTACCCTCACCCTCGCAAGCACGAGCGAGGTACACGTCGGCGCCGATGCTGATATCGAGAACGCTTTGAAGAATCCGCATTTTCGGCGCAGTGGTGGATACCCAGAGGCAACCATGGGCACCAAGGTTGTTGTCAAAGTCAAGCGAGTACCATCGTACAATGGCGGTGGTGATGTAGCGTTGCCGGCACCTGCCACGCCCGTCAGCAAACCAAGGAAGCCCAAGTCGACGCCTGTCACTGCGGCCACGTCTCCGCGGAAGATCATTCCCAGTTCTTCGGTTGCAGAGATGAAGCCAATACCTCGGACA
>JBBPNP010000156.1:0-58072 GCA_038090955.1 Xerocomellus intermedius
AGACAGAAAACGAATTGAACGAAGAAGCGAGATTAGGAAACGGTAATGCTAGTTGCACAGTGATAACCCTGCGAAGGGGATGCGAGTCAGAAGTGACACGCGGAGTGGGGTATAACAAAGTGACCTTGAAGCCAATTTTGAGCCGTTCTAGAATGGACTGATGATACAATGCGGCCAGGAGGGCTGGTGGAGCGAATACGCCGGGGACGCGGAGAGAAGTGAGCGGGAAGTGTCGGACGAGGAGGAGGGCATACCTGTTGGAGTGTCCGGGATTTTTGGAGCGCAATGCAAGAGAGGACGCTGGATGTCGAGTCGTCAAGACCAGCGAATTTAAGGCACTTCGGTAGCGCGTGGGGATCAAAAACGGCTGGGCATACCCTCATTTTTTTTCAAAGTCCGCTAACTAAGATACCAAGTATGTTTTTTTCTGTTTCGTAAATGCCGATCCCGTTGAAACAGAAAATGTTAGATTCAGACGTCTACCACATATCATATCCCAGTAGAAACAGTACCTTACTACCACTTTATATGTGGTCTCAGTGCTGCTGCAGCTCCCTGCACAATGCACTCCGGGCCGACAAAGCAACCCCCCTTGCCCGCTACTACTGAATACACTTCAACAAGCGATTGCCCGACCGGGTCCGCAAGGGACGTCCTTTGTCAATTCACTCCATCCCTTGTACACTTTGGTCATCACCCCGCCGCGGCTACTTACTTTAAATAATCGCGCCATGCCAACACGAACTTAATCTCGCCGCCACGCGGGACGATGCCAATATTGTCCCGCTACTATCTGACAAAGAACAAACGTATATTAGACAAATGAATCTACAACGACAGTCGATACGCTAGTCAGCGACGTTGCATCAGGAATCTTTTCCTCTGCAGTCGTTGCACTGTTTGGTACCTGTCCATTCCCTCCTTCCTTCAGCTCTGGGGGAGTCGCGCTTTGTTCCGCAGTGTCAACGATCACGCCCTTGATTGTGCACCGATCGTCATCGTCGTCTGCCTTCCCAGCACGGCCAGACTCTGCAGCCTCCGAAGAGCTCGGTGGTACATCTACAAATGCACCGCCCTCCCGGGCTTCTTCCGCTGTGTCTGTCGCGGATTTCGCCGACGGTGGGTGAATGGTGGGTGAATTGCGAGGGCGGAAGAAGCCCGGAAGAGGCGGAAATCCGAGGGAAAGCTTCGAGTACCGCGACAGCGTACTTGCACCTCCTTCACCCTGACCAGCTTTCGGCGTGGTTACGCCACTACTTGGAAAGACGTTCGGCTCTTGGGGTAGCTCAGCCGTAGACAGACTTGGACTCCGCCCCGCCCTTGGTGTTTCGGACGCTTGATTGGTGGCAGGTGGAGATGTCGCACGAGGGGGCGTCGCTAGACCCACCGTAGACGGTGAGTCCTCATACCGCGAATCGCTTAGATCACCATCAGAAATGTCGAACAGACACCACGGTGTTCACTCACTGAACACTCGCACACTCCCCGTCAGTAAGTGTGAGTAACAAATTTTTCAGATTAGGTAGTGTATGTCGCATATCAAGCGCTCGCAGATCACGGTCTGCCATGAGCTGAAGTACGGGTGAGAGTTGCCTCCAGGTTGGATCGCAACAAGCTTACCATTTCTATATCCTTGTTAAGGAGGAACACTGCATATTCAAATCGATACGTATCCACGCCTTTCGAGAAGAGAGGAAACCTACAACTTGTCAGTCGACGAACCATATTCGGGAGAAAGGTCCGACGCACATTCGAGGGCCAACCATCGCTGAGATGTTGTCCCTGATCAAGCTCCTGCTCCCAATGTACGTTATTGGGTAGACGAGACCCTTCCCCATATACACGGATAGGAGCTGTACCAGATGGGCTGCGTATCCCAAAGCTGTTGCCACCGATTCTTCTGTGACACCCTTGTGAGATGAAAGCGATAAAGGCGGCGCGGGCTCATTGGAGTTAAAAGGGATGGGTAAAGGAGCGGCGAGAATTGTGAAAAGGAGTTCCGAAGGGGAAAAAAGTTCGATTGGGTATATTGTAGCGAGTGTCGATATGAGTGACGTTCGGATGGGTGGAAGGCGATTTCGGACGGTAATGAGGTTGTTCCTAAATGGATAGGTCAATGTGGACGAAGAAGCCCGACCCAGCTAGACCTACCTCTCCTCGGTGACTTCAGCCACCTGACTCGAGAGCATGCTCCTCTCTCGGACCTGCAGCTGTGTCGCCTTCGTGAGACAGTCTCTCCGAGTCTGGATCTGCAACCGACGCGTGGCAAGGTTGTCACGTACTAAAGAAGAAGGTGAATTTCAGGCGTGTTGCGTAGCGAAATGAAGGAAGCACGATCTTGACATACAGCGATTTGATCCTTCAATTATGGCTTGGGTTTCGGCCCGCTGGTCCTCAATGCGCGCTTGACGTTCGGAAGCTTCACGTTTCTGTGAATACGGGTCAGACTTGCGGCAATTACATAACAAGCCAACTCTGCGCTCGGGTACGTACCAAAATTAGAGCATGGTCTTTGGCAAGGCAAAGATCGATTTCTTTAATGACATCACGGAGCGACTCTTCTGTGTCTTGTATACAAGCTTGTAGAGTCACCAATCTGAAGGAGGTGAGTTAAGTGACATGCACTATCCGCTTTGGTCTACTTACTGCGAAAGCTCCTCCAAATTAGCCGTCCTTGCCTCCAGCTTACGGGATCTCCGGGGAACACATAATAGTGACTGACTACCTCGCATTATGCCGTGGGATATTGAAGGAATGAGTTCCGTAGTTTGAATGAGTTTGCGGCCTTCCAATTCTGGGTCCGTATTGTAACCCGACGGTGACGGTGATCGCGACTGAGATCGCGAGCGAGACCACGCAGGAGGTGGCAAATGAAAGCTTTGGCCGGTCGGTAGGAAGGTCATTACGAGCGTGTTCGACGGTAGTTGCGACGGATGGCTTTCGAGCTATGAAAGCAATGTAACGAGTAAGTCGATGAGTTCGCTATATCGGGTTCTCGCACCTACTTCGGGGGACAGTGGTATCAGATCCGACAAGGAGAAGTCCCATTCTTCCAGCACCTTCCACCGTGGGCTTCCAGAAGCACCTCCGGTGTCGTCACTGTCCTGCTGTTTACCCTTGGCGTTTCCCAAATGCACGGTGTTGGGATCAACTTTTGCCCAAAGTTGAATTCTGAGCCTGTCGGCGCTCAAGTTCGTGTGTTCCGAAAAATCGGACTGAGACGATGCATCGAGGCCGTAAAGTGGATTCGTAGAAGGACGATGTATCGGTGAGATGTAATTGGGGACTTTGGGGAACACGGATGCTTCTGCGGAAGACGGAAAGGGAGATTGGTGGCTCGAAGACTTTTGCAATGGCACAGAAGACGACGTCCTGTGTGTCTTTACACCTGATGAGGATGAAGATACTTGCCGCGCCATGGGCTGTGATTTCCCCTTGGACGTGGATAAGCGCGAGGTTGCATGTGAGGTTGTAGGGGTAGAGATTGTCTTTGCCGCTCCTATGCTGGCAGACTTGGATGTTTTTGCTCCTTTGCGAGTAGCTTGTGCCGAAACATTGGAGGGTGTCGCTGAGGTAGTTGGGGATGGGGAGGGTCCGCTGTCGGCGCGAGATCTCGATTTCCCATTTACCGACGGTGGTGACGGCGAAAGGGGTGATGGTTCAGGGACAACTATTGTTATAAATGTCTCCACGAGACGCGACCCAACGACCCTCTCCAAGGTCCGCTGAGAATGATCAAAATAAAGCGTTGACACGGGGATATTCGAGACCGAACTGGTTGGTGCTGCAGACGAAAAGCTTGTTGAAAGGCCATGTGAGGAAACCGTAGAGGTCGTCCGAATCCGACTTTGTTTCGCAACCGGAGTGGAAGTGTTGGCCCCCAGCGACCACGATAATGCGTTCCCTAAGCCAGATGTTGGTCCTACGCTGCCCCCGCATGGAAGGCCCACGCGTGACTGCACCTTCCGCCGCCACCTTCCCTCCCCACTTCCCCTCATCTCATCCGAAACGCCGGTGCTATCCTCCACATGGACATTCTTAAAGGTGTTGACTGAAGTCGTGGATATTCGCCGAGTTCGTCTACGCAGCAGAGTTACGTCGAGGTCGTCGGATAGGTTCCCCAGTGGTGTGAACTGAGAATGTGCCGCGGGTTGAGAAAGGGCTGAGGCAAAGGCGTCACGGACAGGAAAGGGTGTGAGATTGCGTATCTGGATGGACGTCAAGTGTCGCAGGCGGCGCTGAAAGTATCCCTAGTGCAGGAGAGAGTCACTCGGGCATGCACGCGTGCCCAAGCGTATAGCAACACTCACCTCACTGTGGCCTTGCCTCGAGTCCGGATCGAAGCTGGTGGAGCTGGATGTTGGCAACGCATCCTGAACAACACCTGACATGTCTGCGGGTCAAGATGCCCAAATGTCAGCAGCGCTGGGATCGTTTTGTCGGTGAACGTATACCTGTAAGCAAAGCGGCTTTGACTGTGCCAGGCGCGTGTCAATATGGAGTCTGCCAGACCATGGACCGATGCTCTCCTTTCCTTTCCCGGACATCCCACAACACATTCTCGAGTGCGCTATGCAGACTCAATCTCACACTCCCAACAACGATTCTACGGCCATGAGCGCTCTTGGACGGGCAGCGGGTCCATCGGGTGCTATGCCACCACCGCCCGCGCCAGTGGGTAAAGGTGCCATACTGGAACGTGAGGCCAACGCGTTGTCATCCTGCTTCAAGGCAAGTGCAAGTTCTATTGTGTTCGAATGCTATATTTCATTTCGAATAGAATGCGGTTGTAAAGACCGGTCAGATCTATGCCTTCCATGCCGACGCACGGAGACTGTAAGTAAAGAACTCAATTGTGCATTGACCTAACACGATTCGTTCTGGCAGAGGGATCCAGAAATATGCCCCATACCCGCCCCGTACATTGACAGCTTCTCTCGGTCGCGAACTCGAAAAATACGATCAGGTCTGTGACGCCATCGAATTGCAATTGGTGAGCGACTCTCTTCTGTCACCTAGCCACCCTCTCGAGCATTGTCACATCAGTTGCGTGCTATTTCAGTCTTGAAACGAGATTTGACGCGCGAGGAACGTCGTGCGCGAGAGGCTGAGCAAGCTGCCATCGCAGCACAAGCACTCAAAATCCCTCTACCATCTATCGAGGCGGGTGACGCTGCGACGCTACCCTCGTCTACTCTCGGTCAAGCCTCACCACAGGGACCTACGCAACACATACCCATGCGTCGCCAATCCGCCATCTCGTTATCTTCTCTCAATCGGAGCGCTCTCCCGCCCAAGCTTGATCTCTCTTTGTCTTCTATGCGCATCTCAGCCGAGGAGGTGGCGTTGTTTCCAAAAGGCCTCGTCCCGTCTCCCGTATCACTCGCCCCGAAATCCGCTCGCCCATCAGCGACAGCCGACATCGACTTGATGGCAGCATTCGCCTCGGCCGCAGCTGCTAATTCAGGCAGTCAGCGTGTCGACATCGACCTTACGGACAGTCCACCTGCTCTAATGACCGTCGACCCTTCTTTAGGCAGTTCTGCTGATAAACCCATCGAACTTGATCTCGATGGCATTGATATGGAGATGTCAGGCATGACGAATCTGTTTGGGGACGCCCCAGAGTCTACGCCTGGAGACGGGCAAACGACAGTGGATAGCCTTTTTTCTCCCGCAACGGCCGATTCGGGTGCACAACTGTCAGCGAATGAGGCTCCGCAGGCTCAAAAGGGGGGCGCAGCGGATGATCACATCGACATGGAGATTTTGGGCGCTCTCCATGCTGAACATGGTGGCCAGGGGGGGAATCTGTTTGGTTCGGTGGCGAGTGGGTCTAGCGGCGGGAACCGGCAACCGCATTCTGGGAGCAGTGTCGCCCCATCTCCGTTGGTGTCGTCTGGTTTCGCTCAGACTGGTATGCAGAGCAGTGTGGGTGGATTCGATTTGTCCACGCTTGACCTCGGCTCGGCATGGCATAACATGAGTCTGACAGACATGGAGGCACTTTTGAATATGCCTTCGACGGGGAGTAACCAGGAGGGCCAGAAACCAGGAGCATAGTGATATCACCCTCCGCCTACTCATTAATATTCACAATTACTGCTAAAGACAGACCGATTTAAGCACTAACTGGGACTCGTAGTAAGGGATTTCTCCAACTTTTTTCGCAGAGGGTGTCCGTTACGGACACCGACGGCACATAAAGTTGCTGCGAGGTCTGTTGCAAGATTGAGACGCTCCTCTGGATTTATCTCCTGTACTTCTAAGAGCTCTCGCACAGCGCGTGCGAGGCGACTCTTGGGGAGATGAGACTTGTCTCCAACGGGTGCAGCTCCTGGCCTCCGTTTCTTCCCTTTCATCTTAGGAGCAGCCAGTAGAGGCTCGATAAACTCCGACCTAAACCTCCTCAACGCCAAGGCTGCCAAAGGAACGACGCGATCTGATGTACTCGCAGCTTCCGCACGTTGTTCAGCCAGGGCAAGGGCCTCGGCCGAGCCATCTTCCTCGTACCCCCACTTCTTCAGCTCCTCGACCCTTCTCTCCTTCAATTTCTTGGCAATCTTTTCCCGTGTGTCCCCATCCTCGATGGACTTGGCGACCGCATCGAAAATGTCGCTCAGTGTGAGCCAACCCCGATCCTCGTCGACGGCGCGCTTGACATAGTGTCTATTGACGTAGTTGAGGAGTCGGTTGACAGAATGGGCACCCACGCTATAACGCTTGAAGCACGGGATGATATACTGAACGAGCGTGGTGTCGTCCTCGGGTGCACCCAACAACAGCTCTCGGGCGAGGTCCATGTAGTACTTGTCGAGGTGCTCGTAGAGATCTGTACCGCTCGCCTGCTTCACAGCGTCCCTGTCCGCCCCACATTCCGATTCGTGTGGGGAACGCGCATTCGCAGCCTCGGACTGGGCGGTGAAGTAGTTGTATGTGGCGGTGTGGATGCCCATGTGGTACGAGATATCGATGGCAGGTGCTTTGTCGATGGTGTTGGTCGGGGAACGGACGATGTGGTTCAGCGCGGGTAGAATGTAACCCCAGAGGGAGGACAGCGAAGCGGAGGGATTAGCACTTCCCGCAGAGGGGTTCGGCATCGGAGGTAGCAACGCCGTGACCCCCTCTGTCTGCTTTCCCTTTCCTTTGGACATGATGCGCTGGCTGATGCGACCTCTTCGAAAGAAAAGCGTTCGAGCGCTAATAACCAGGAACTGTTGAAGTTGGCGTTAGGACGGTACAAAATGGGCTGGAAGTTCACCCACAAATATGCTATTACTAGTTGATGTTGACGCAACCCAGCGCCAGTGTTCGGATCAGGTTACGGTCTCGCACAAGGACCAGCTTCTCCGAGACCAACCGAGACTGGGAAACTCTGTCATGCTAGGCGAAGGAAGCTTTCTCTACCACTGACCAGCATTCTACCGGCGGTTTGACGGAACTTGAAGGCCTTAGTTATCGGGGCCACTAGTGACTAGTCTATCCCACCCCCGACTTTCATGACCCTCAATCGCACCGTATAAGATCTCAGATAACTGTGCTCGTACGTAAGTGACCTTATGGAATATATATGTATACAAGGGAAGGGGTGGCCCTAGTATAAGGCTGGGGTGAAATCCGATACCTCCCGGGCTGGAGCCAATACTTATGCTGATAGTATAACCTTCTACAAAGGAGGTTAACCGAACACGAGAAAGTCATCCACGAGAGTAGATGAAATTTGGCGCAGATAGCTGGGTTTTTTGGCAAGAGGTAATACATGATACACCTTGTGGGCTATTGGGACTTTCCGAATCTATAAGACCACCACTGTCCGTTACTTGGCAGGCTCGACGTCCTCGAGAGGAGGTGGGCCATCTTCGTCAGAATCAGAATCGGCGGGTTCGTCTTCCGCTGTTGTAGCACCACCACCGAAATTGGCCTGCTGCATTATCTAAGAAGATCGAGTGAATCAGCTCATGACGACGTGTTAGGGACGGAATGGATACCTTGGAAAAGTCCATGTCGTTGTCCATTCCTGGGATACCACCTCCTGTATCCAATTCGTCATCGACACTGGGATTTCCGTCTTGCTCGTCTTCGTCGACCCATTTGCTAAAGTCGGTCTTGATAAAGGGCGTTTTGAGCTTTCCCTTTGTTAGTCGAGGCCAGAATTCGGACTGGCATTCCTTTTTTCGGAGAACGACGACAAGCGCACGCGATGTGAGGCGGCTAGTCGATTTCTGGATGACTGTGAGAATGCGCTTGAACGGATAGAGGAGGAAACTAGACCTCGGGATCGACTTCTGCGAACAAGTCGAGGTCAAACGCGTACTTGAATTGTTCAACACTATGGATTGGGATGAGGAAGGGGCTAAGCGGGTAAGAGATGTCAGGATACCCGGCAGTTGCTTTGAAGGATAGGCTGGCGGAGGTCAGCGCATACTCGAGGGATGACTCGATGATGTCAGGGAGATTGACAGTGAGGAAGATGACGTTCTACAAGACCAGGTATGGTGAGCGACTGGGGGGTGGGGAGGAGGAATACGGACCTTCTCTGGGATGGAGCTGCTGCTGCGCTGTGCCCAGAGTACTTCTGGATGTTTCGACATGGCGGCGTGTGGCTGGGCGACGAGGAACAGCAAAGGCGCTTAAAAGGGAGCGTTGGAAGTGTCGAGAACGATGGAGAACACTCGTCCCGATATGGACATCGCCAATCTCCATATCTTATCTAATCATATTATGTAAGTCACTCCCCACGTGACGTGTATCCTGACGCCCACAATTACTGTCGGTCGAACAGCGACTGCGATGTGGTGCGTATGTTTTTTCTGACATAGCTCGGACAGCCGCTCATATGCCCTTGGCAGGTGCACCCGCTGGTTCCTGCCGTTACTGCTTTTGCCCCTTCCCACTGCCCCGCCTTACTTTTTGGTGCTTTTCTTGCTTACCCTAGCTCTACACGCGAGACCATGGTCCGTACCATAACACTACCTTGAAGCCATTCGCTCACGAGATCTCAGTTTTTATTGCATAATACTTCTTGCTGCCCTGTTTCTCAGCTCATGCTATTGGCAGTCATTTCCCTTGGACGCCCACCTCTCCGTCCCATGGGCTGATAACATCACGACCTTCTCCGAAGCGTTGAACGCGACCATCCCCCCCCATCTCAACACCCTCGAGTCCACTCCCCCCATCGTACGTGTCGCGGATAGGTGCTGGTGCGACTTTGCCTCGGGACTGTTCGAACCATACGATGTACAAAAGTGGGAGAGGGATAGCATTCAGAGGGCCGTTGCTCACATCGAGAGGCAGTGGAAACAGTCTCTCGAGTCGGATAGCGATATCAGCGCAAACGCCACCGCCACAGCGGAACCCTCACATCTTGAACCCCAGCGAACATCCACCTCATCGAAGGTCTCGAGCATCCGAAAGGCAACGTTATCCTCCATATTTCGTTCCCTTTTCAGCGGTCGTTCAAATAAATCTAAATCATCCACATTGTCCACTCCCCCCACCGATACAACTACACCACCTGAACCGACAGATCCATCCGTTATCGAACACTCTATACCAGCTGAGCCATTGCTGGCACCCGGCCAGCTCGATATGCGTCCCTTTGGCTTCGATCTTGTCTTTGATTTTCGATGGTCTAGGAGGCCCTGATCCCGTTTCTGCGTATACTACTTGCCATGTTGTATCCCTAAATGGTCGAGAATAATCTGTATCCGCCGCACTCTCATTCCATTAGGAGCGAATAATAGAGGCTGCCCTCCCCGGCTCCGGTCCCATTCTCACGAAATAGAAAACCTACAGCCAGGTCTCTCGAGTTCGCGATCGCGTCGCGGTTCATCAACAAGTTATCAACCGTGAGTCACGGCTTTCGTGCTCGGCTGATTCACGCTGACGAATGTTGCTTGAAACGTAGCTAGTCCTTTCAAGTATTTCTCGCCGTGAGTCCGTGTTTGTGCGAGATATGCATCGCACTGGCGTGAGTATGTCTTTTTCCCTACCACCCTTTTGCACTGTTTCGGGACCGAGCATACCTATACCCATGCTCTTGTAAGTCACGGATGCCATGTCACGCGCGCGTCGGCGGCGCTGTGCACAGTACCGTTGAGCTGATATCTTCCCATAAGAATGAACTTTGCAAGAACGACCATCGGTGGCTATTCCAACCGTCGCGACGGGATTGCTGATGCCCCAGCTACACGCTTAGCATATCGGAGTCGCTCATCATTGGTAACTCTGTGCTCCCAACCAATGTCTCTGTCCGGAAATGCCAGCGTGGGGCAACGTTCTGGTGAATCGTGCAGGTATAAAGCTGCATTCGACGCCAACTTTCCTTGCTTTTCTCGCCCATATGGCTGGGTCTTCGTTTCGATCCTTTGCTGTCGTCGGTGCGGGTTATAACATTGGGATCCCGATCGTGAAGATGGGTCTCCCGGGTGCCTTTGGGGCGAGGTATGCAATTAAGTTGTCTACGGCCTTCCTCGACGAACGTATCAGCTCTCCCGAAGGATGATCGAAACTTTACTGTCGTCGGTCTGGGCGCTCACTCCGTTTCAGACTTCACCAAGGTACTACGAGCACCAAAATCGATATCGTGATTCCAGTGGTAAATTCCATAAGTTGCCGCGTCATATTCGGTCGCAGACAGCTCCAAAGCCGTAGGAGTCAAGTCATTTTTGCCAAGTGAATATGGCGTCAAACGTTCAAAAAAATACAAATAAAGCATTTACAGAGGGTCCTAATGGCTGACTGGGACCAAGCGGCACTAGCTCAGCAGCAGTAAGAGACTCCGCAGGACAATGTAAGTAACTACAGTACCTGCCAAAATAGGTAGCGGCATTCAGTCGCAGAAACTCGGCGTTCCCCCAAGCTGCTACCTCAAATTTGACATAGCGCCGTCGGTTTTTTCTAGCCATCCCCTAGTGATCTCTCCTAACCAGAATGTCCAAACGGCCTTCGTCCCCGTCGCCGGAACCACCTGGTGTAAAACTTGCCAATTTAGATCCTCTCCACCTGGCGAAGACAATGTTGCATCGCCTCATCCCACAGTATGTACCCCCGGCGAGTTGACATCCGGCGTGGAGCCTGCTGTTATCGGTGACCGCATATCTTCTCCCAGGTCCATCATGGCGGGGGGCAACAGGCGACCTTCTAGAAGGAAAGGCGAAAATACATCGACTCCACAGATGCGATGCACGTCTCGGCGCCTCGGAACTTCCGGTGTGCTGGTCATACCTCCTGAGGACAAGTCGATGCCCTTCACCCATGGCGCGACCTGTGCGAATAGAATCCGGGATTGAACGGACGGAAAAGGTGCCACTGGGCTCCGTAGTAACTCCGAGCGGGTGCAACGCAAAGACTTGAGCACGCCAGGGTATGGTGGACCGAACCATTGCCTGTTAGTGACTTTGGGACGGGTGGGCGTCTACATTGATGAATCTATGCGCGGATAAAAGTCGAGTCTGAAAAGATTGTGAGGAAGCATGGTTGGACGACTACAGTCGACTCCCTCGTAACGCATACCTCTCGGGATAGCCCTGGAGGTATGGGTTACTAGGGAGTAGGGGGTATCCAGGAGGTCGTATGGTGAACCAAAGCAGTTTGGGATATGAGAAATGCTATGAGGGAGTATGTGTTATGCAAGGTATGTGTTAGGAGGGAGTCGACTGTAGTACTGTTATCCCGACTTCTAAGTTCATTCCTTGCCTTTGCTATATCCACAACGTATCTATCCGGCCGTGACATCCCCCTGCGATCCCTCATTTTCTGCTTCCACGACAACTGCTTCACTGGAAAGGTATATTCACCAAGGGGAGCTTTTGCATCGTTCAAATACCTGCACTGCCTGAACCCCTGGACCTGCTCGCTGTTATTGCCCGGGTTGGAGATAGTGGAAACACACGGAAAGTCTTAGTAGTGCTCAATATTCAATTACGAAAACTGTATTGTGGTCTTGTAACACAAACATGACAATAATACAGCCTTGTAGGCAGGGGAAGCAGAGTCGTTGAAGAACACCCACCTCACACCATTCACTGACAGTTGTCACCTTCGTGCTGAAGGTCGAATCAGGGGTTCATCTGGTGGATCGATACACTCCACTATGTTATGATGAGGAAAGTCTTCCATGAATAGATTGAACCCCACCAGCGTAGCGTACTTGTCATCTACGGACTTTGGAATGTCACCATAAGTCGCTGACGAGCACCCATACGCCACAATCTGGTAGTGAAATGGATCGCTCCCGCTTCGGGTAGAACACGAATGTTGTGCTTCACATTCCACCGCCTGCTCCCCCAGCTGGTGTACGGGGGAAAGAACGGGATGCTGATCGACAGAACTCACGAAACATGAGGAGAGAGAGATGTCCTTGGGGCCTGAAGGACAGACGACGCAGATCTGCGGATAGCTGTCGAGTCGGGGGGTCCAAAGAAGACCGATCTAAAAAACCCCACCGGGGGATGGTTTCGCCCGCAGTTCAACCATGCCAAGTTCTGCGAGTAAGCGCGACTTATCATCCCCTGAAGTAGATACAACCCCGTTGATCTGAGCACGCGAAGGCACATAAAGCAAGGCACTCACGACTGCCATCGAAGGGCCTGCCGTCACTTGCTGCAAAAAGTTTGATCCGGGTCACAGATGTAAACACGAAGATCTTACCCTGATGTACTTGGGTTCTCCTGTCGCAAGGTAGCTAAAAGAGAGATCATCCTGAATGGCGAAAAATCCCAAAGTTACCTACGCAAGGACATGTCATCTTCAGAGCGACCCCGACGGATAGCACTTCGTAAAGTCTCCGCGACTTCGAGTTTCAATTGCACTCAATCAACTCCGTGCACTCGACAGCGATTTCGAACAGCCTCGTGCGTGCCTTGGGCGGGGCAGGCATGACTATCCACAACAGTGTGTTCCCCAACTCACGGTGGCATTTATGTCCATTCGAACAACTCGGGCGGCGGAAGCACCGCTTCAAGCGCCATCCATGCACGTCCTGTTTAAGTAACATTACATTTTCTTCGTCATCTTGTTGCCCGGGGTAAAGATACATATAGCATCTGTGTTTGTACATGCAAAAACGTTCAATGGCTAAAGGACCCGTAATTTACACCCTGCAAAGTAAAACAAGTCAAGCCTCGTTCGTCGTCGTAAAGAGTGGTGGGAACGTACGTGTCATCTGGCGAACCCACGATCACGAAGGAGACAAACGCAATCAGCTGACATGTCCGTGAGTCGGATGGTTTCAAATGGTCTTACCGTGGTAGAGGAAGCGTGTCTGCCGGGAACGAGGTTAACGGCAGCAGGGTTCCGCGAATTGTAACGTACCTTCTTCGGATTGTCGGGCGCGGTCCGGACGTATCGATCGTTGTCTACAGGCCTTGAAACCCCACGTATTTTCGGTATGAGGAAAGCACTCCGGGGATCAGGACTTACCGTTCCTTGACCTGCAGGGGTTTATGAGAGCAAGACAATGGAAGATCGCGGCAGAGGTTACCTTGCACGACGCCAACATGCTCTGCAGCGTGACACAAACGGCAGATACACTCAATACCGGGGACCACTCTGTTCCAAGGATGGAGGCGCAGATCTGCGACGAATCAGAAATAGAAACAAGAGGTGGTTGGACCTGAACACACATGTCCATTGGAATACACGTGCTGAGATTAGGTCAGAGATCGTTGCCATTACCGTTCGAACATGGTCAACGTACTGGGTGCATGGGCGCCTGGTTGTTCTGGTCTACGACGAACTGGACCGCTGGGGAGGAGATGGGGTAGTTTGCGTCGAAGCGAAACATTAATTTGAAGACCTCCCCCTAATGGGACAGAATTCAGTTGCGAATATGGAGTACGGAGAGGGCTTGCCTGGTATAGGCTTTCGCCCAGGACCTCTATAGAGAAGAACCAAGTCTCAAAGTCGTCTGCACTAAGTAGTTTGATGCCTGCATGTTGCGGAGTAAATAAATGAGCCAGGCTGAGACAGAAAGAGTTACCGCAAGGACATCCTTCTGCGTGGATTTCGCTGAGCTCCTTGCGCAGACGCCGGGACGATACAGAAGCCATGGCCCGACCCTTGTGCAAGTTGCGAGAAGAGAGCGGCGCATATGGGTTTATCGAGGTCGAGCACCAAACACGGACAAACAACGCGATCCCTCATAAACAGCTTTGGGTGCGATGTGTCTCTTCAATGTCAATTCCTCCCTGCTTTAGAGTCACCTGTTGCTCGTCGTCGTCTTCCAGGGATTTCAGGCGCTCGTGGGGAGGCAGAGCGACTTTCTTGTGTTTCATGAACGCTGCTTGTGCATTCATTCTCCACATGTTGCGCAATGAACTACAAGAATATTACAATTTTCGATGCTAGTTGTACTCGAATCATCCTGTTTTGTCTTGTGCTTCTCGTGCCCGAGCTGCTCTGTCGGTTTTGATCTCTGCCAAGATCTCGCGTGCACCGCTGTCTAGCAACGTCTCCCCGAGCCTCTTCCCTAACGCTTCCGCCTCGCTTGTGCTCGTGACCCTCTCCTCGATCGTCTTGACAAACTGTCGTCCGCCGTCGAGCGAGGTGACACAACCTGTGATTTCCAGCACAGCGCTCTCAAGTTTCGATTCCCCGCTCCTCAGTCTTTCGTCCCCCTCCACCACGTGGGTGAGCTTGGTATTGACGCCCACAGGCACGCTGCATCCCCCCTCCAATGTGCGCAACATTGCACGCTCAGCGAGACACCTCCACTGGGTCCGTTGATGCGTCAGGGCTTCGCACAACTCGGATAGCTCGTTTGACACATCGGTCCGAATCTCTACAGCCAACGCACCCTGAGATACAGCATGGTACAGGACCGGAGGTGACAGATCTTCTGTGGCGCGATGCGACCAGCCGAGACGTACAAGTCCAGCCTTGGCAAGGATGAGTGCATCAAACGCATCGTCCTCCCCAGTCGCATCCAGTTTCTTCAGGCGGGTGTTACTATAGCCCAGTAATAAATCTCGCTGTAGAGAATGTGATCGAGACAAGGAACGTACAGGTTTCCGCGCTGTTCACGCTCGCTATTCAGTCGCGTGATATCGCTCAAACGTCGAGGCCTACTCACCACATCTTTGAACGTCATCTCCAGCTCTTTGTGGTGATTCTTGAGATAATTTTTGACTTGTGCTGAGCGCCGCACGCTGCTCGTGCCAATCCTGCTCCCGGCAGGCAAATCTTCAAGCACCTTGTAAGGCGATCCAGCCTTCATCACCAAACTATCCACGCATTCCTCTCTCTCTAATATCGCACCAATCTTGAATTCTCCCGGGAGTTCCGTCGGCACGTCCTTGAGACTATGCACGAGCATATCCACCTGTTTGTCAGCGAGCAGCTCTTCGAGCCCCCTCGTCCACAATGCCTTGCCTCCGAGGAGAAAGAGCGCTTGGGATTGATTCTTGTCCCCTTCGGTTTCATTGAATCGCGTTTCGAACGTATAGGAGGGGAACTTTTCCGCGAGTTTTTGGATGACGATGTTGGTTTGGATCTTTGCAAGTTCGGATTGCCTGGATCCGACTGTAAATGAAATCCGTGGCGCCATCACAGCTGCTCGTGGTCGGAAGCTGAGGGGATTTCGGTGAGCTGATCGATCGCATCAATGAATGGATTTTCCCGAAATCGACAACCTCGTTAGGACGCTACGCAACGAGTTGGCCTAGTATACAATCGATACGAACGAGTATGTACAAATGCAAGAACTACAATCCGTCTACGCCTTGAAATCCTTCAGCCACTCGCGCACAAATTCAATCATCTCGTAGTGAATCTGTTGTATCTCCAGTGGCTCATCATTGATGTCGCGAAGACCATATTCGTCATAGTGGTGAACGCCATCTGATACCATTATTATCTTAGTGCATGTTAATGGAGGCGTTAACACGAATACATACTAGGAATGAGTTTGAACGGTTGAAGAATCGTGTCATTTCTGTCTTTTGCGTACTCGCTATGCGGAGTACAAGGTCTCCAAGGATCAACTACGACACGTCAGCGATAATTGTGAGTAAAGAGGAGGAGATGCAGTACCTTCGCCATCTATGATAGCCAGCCTATCTGCGGCGATTGCAAAGTCTCCAAGGGCGTTCACGGCGGTAATGTTTGGCTGCGTTGGGACTGTGAAGTATTTTCCAGGAGGATACGCCTAGAAAGGGGGACCAGACATTTCTTGGTCCAAGGACGAAGCATGCTCAACAGTACAAGAACATACCTGACCGCAGATCTTCGTAGCGTAATCCAAAGTCATCAGCTTAGATATTATTCGAGGGTGGTCTGGGTCAGGCGGAGCGGTCTGCTATGATGGTTAGCATCTTCCTTGGAAAGGTAAGACGAAAGACGTACGGAGAAGTAACCCCACTCGGTGCAAACTTGGAATTGCCACAGACGCCAACCCTGAGAGAGGGAGGTATCGGTATACTGGGTGTCGTTGTATGTCCCAAAACACTAAAGTCGATTACACAAGGTCAAGTCATTCAGTCGGCGAAGAAAAGAAAGATCATGTTTGTTCTGACCTCTTCCACTGTTGAGTTCAGTTCAAGGCAGGGCTTCACGTGTTTCTGAGATTGGTGTGTTGAGTCGGATGTCCGTTTCATTCCCTCGGAATAAGAGAACGAGAACTACACTCACCTCCCTGATCCACTGGGCGTAATTCAAGACAGAGAAATCGATCTTTTGATCGTCCCATACAGTCAAGAGGCGATCTTCATGTCCGATCGGCAAGGCAGCAATATGGGGGGCAAGACCAATTGGCTTGCTCAACGATTCACAAAACTCGTCGAAACTTGTGCTGCCCACCGTCGGGTCCCAATTCTTAGATTGCCACCCTTCCAGCGGAAGCTTTCGGTCGATTAGCATACAATTCGTGGTTTTGGGGAGTCAGCTAACCTCGAGGACAGAAGCAAAGTCGTCGTCATGCTTGAGCTCATGGAGTCCAAAAAATGCCTTGACGATATCTTTAAGGAATGGGAATTGGAGGAGAGCATCGATAATCGTTATCGCGTTCTCGATGTGTGCAGAACAAGTGGGATCAGCAGCTTTGCGAATGACTTCATAGTACTCCCAATTGGACAGGGTAGCATGGGTTACACCTGTGTGGTGCTGAGTGTGTGAAACGGTCACGATGTGCGCTAAACACTAACCACTGGAGGCGATTGCTCCGAAGACAAGTTCTGGGTATAAGATCTTCATGTGCGCAGCCCGAGCACCCGCGTAGGAACCCTTTTACAATTCTTCAGTTTCGCAGTCATGACAAGACTTGTATATACATACACCATAGTAAATCCAAGGGGTGTGGGGTGATATCAAATCTTCGTCTATGCCCGTAAACTTGACATGTCTCATAAAGTTTGCAGAGTCTGCCGCAGATTGATCATTGTTCAACCATCTATGCATTCAGGCAGGTGTTCAGCACATCCAATGGAACCATGCACAATTTTGTCGAGTAGCCTCACCTCAAGTTATCCGTGCTGAAGTCAGGTACAGGGATAGAGGTTCCTGTCGTACATTAAACAACGTCCAGTGAGCATGAGTGGCAGTATGCATACCATAGTAGCGATGTTCGAGGACAACACCGACACCGCCTGTCGCATTTGCCAAGATCTCCACTATCCCTGTATCCAAGAACGGAAGTCTCTCCTCTCCGCTCGTCTCGCCACCATCCAGAACGATGACTGGTCCACCCGAACCGGGCACATAGTATCGGGTATTAATCCAATAGCGCTGCTTGAATGTTCCTTGCGACGGATCAGTATGGTCGACAGGTTGCTCGAAAAACTGTTCCGGGAATTCGGGGTGGGTGTCAGGCGGTCCGGGGACGAAGGCGGTCGTCGAGTCCTGAAGAACCAGAGGCAACGCCTTGGCCGAACGAGAAGCCTCCAATGCTCTCGCGCGAGCTTCTAGTTTCCATAGGTTGACATGCTGAGGAGTGACTGGGCCACGCCTGGAGGGTAGCGTTGTACTCGCAAGTGTAGCAAGGATGAGAGAGGACAAGCAGACGAATGGCGCGGTGAGCCTCATCAAGTCGTACAACGTCAACTGCTGTTCCTTGGATGCGCCGGCAGCACTTTCTACGCCTCTGTTCGGTCCCACGTTCGGTTGATATCTCGGGCGTGTGTGCGGACATATGAGATGGGAGCCCTACGTGCCAACAACGATGCTGCAGAAGATTATGCGACAAATTTTTCTGACAATTCATCACTTATCCCGCTGATTTCTGCCATACGCTCCGAGTGGCTTACTATGGGACACTCAGGCTGAAGATTGCCAGTGTCATCGAAAGATCCCTATCACGCACGAGCCAATGGCAAAAGCTACCGGTATGACAGTGTAACTCACTGGGTGGGCCAAACTTATTCCATCTACTGGCAGTCAGGAGACTTTGTCCAAAAATAAACATGTTCCCGCCCTTCAAAAGGTGTCCAGCCCGTCGGGGTCAGTTCACCCTACCACCCTCTTCTCATCCACGATGCCCTACACCTCATTTGCAGTCGCGGGGGCAGGTCCCACCATCGGTGGTCGCATCGTGCAGGCGCGTCATATCTCGTACCCTCCCAGAAAAGTGGGCCTCATGTTCATCATGACAGGCGCTGATAAACCGCGGAGCTTCCGTTGTAGTGCTTGCACGCCCAGGGAGCAACGCGATCCAGAACCCCCTTCTCAAAGGTGCCAATATCGCCACTGTGGACTATACGGATGTGAAGACGCTGGCGTCCATCCTTGGGGAGCACAATGTGGAAGTCGTCATCTCCGCACTCGCATATGGTGCACTCCCCGCACAGCGTCCCATCGCCGACGCAGCCAAGGAGGCGGGCGTGAAGTTGTTTGTACCCTCGGAATATGGAATGCCGACCGAGGGCGGCAAGGACGGCCATCTTGCGATCAAGTCCGAGTTTGCTGGTAAGTTTGCCACCGCGAGCTACCCAAATCTTAGTGTCTGATAACGACTTGATTCGTTGTACCAGACTACGTCAAGTCCCTCGGAATTCCCGTGCTACGTGTCTACGTGCGTCTTCTGTCATCCGCATTCCTCGTGCATGAGAGGAATTGATCGGAACGGTGTCTTCATGGAGTTCATCCCGTGGTTGACGGGTATCGAACTGGGAAAGTTCCACCTCCTGGGCGAACACACTGTCCTTTCTTCTTTCACGTCCCTGGACGACGTTTCGGGCAAGTACGCACCACCTCTATGCAATTCGCTCACGAACCTTTTTTTCCTTGTAGGATTTATCGCTCATGTTCTCACCACGCTGCCTGCCTCATCCCTCCACGATGCGACTTTCCGAATCCAGGGTGAACGAACGTCTCTCGCTTCCATTGGCGCACTCTACGAAGCACGCATTCCTTCTGTCTCGGTCGCGCACGTCACAGAACTTCCAGAGGGGTTCGTCAAACAGACGTTCCTACAGAGTAAATTCGAACAAGGAAGACTCAGCTCGGGCTGGGACAATTACATCGACAGGGATGTCCCAGAAAATGCAGACAGCGGTAACAAGGCTTGGGAGGGACACAAGTGGAGATCAGTGAAGGAAGTGCTTGGTTTGTAATTTACTGCAGAACCTGATGTCGTAGATCCGAACGGAGTTACTGAGTGGACACTAGCATGTTGCATGTCGCAGTGGCGACCACCAAAGTATAGTCACGTGCAAAGAGCAAAGTACATGTCACTTGCCAGTGGAGAGAGACTGGGGGTATATCGAAACCGTACCGTAACGAGAACTAGACTGCATCGTACGAATGTAAACCACCAAGCGTAGTACGTCGTGAAAGGTCCGCAATCGTCGATCTACATGTATTTATTGTATGTCGATCGTACAGACACCATCTATCAATTCATCCAACAAAGTCTCCTCGCGAACCCGGACCATGATCAAGCTATCCGTCGCAACCCGTTTATACTGCACGCGTGACATCGCTGTGAGCAACAGCGCACCAAATGGCTGCATCAGACGAACGACGAGGCGCAGAGCGCGCGTGGCATCGTCCAACTCAGCAGCCCGGCGCGAGAAATCCTGGTCGAGGAGGGGACTGATCCAGGGATGCATGAGAACAAAATCTTCCATCCCAGAGAGGTCGTCCGTGGTCTTGATCTCGACGTCCCCGAACGTGGCGGTTGTCGCACGATAAACATGGGGGTCGGAGTCACCGTGGGATTCCGAAGTACGCACAAGTTCGGTAACGGGAAAAACAATCCCGGCAAGTCGCAGTCGACTGGCAGCAACGGATGGGGAGGGAAGTTTGTTCAGCTGATCATACAGCATCACGGCCAAGGAGAGGTCGGACAAGGATGAATGAAATGCCCTGACCATGCTGACCATCTCAGTCGTCTCGATGGATTGTGGAACATGGGGCGGCACGAGTTGGTTGTAGACAGTGAGGTCCATTGGCAGACAGCTATTGTAGCTACCCGCGCGTCCGGTCCAAGCGAGAATCGTGACGTCGCCCGAGCCTGTCAGAATATTTTCCAGGAATCGACCAACCGCGCGATTGCCCTCGCCGTATATGACCGGAATGGCAACATTGAAGATGCCAAGCAGCGAGTATGCAATGTCTTCCACGAGCGTTGTATGACGCATAGAAGCCAGAAAAAGCTTCTCGCGTACCCTCTCCAACCCTGGTCGAAGTACAGTCAATTCAACCTCCGAAACCTGCTCCATCTCTGAAACAATGGCGGGCGACTCCTTGTGGTTGAACATATCCAAGCCAAGGTATGGCTTCCAATCCTCAGTATAGAACTGGACCGCTGTGGCGGCAACATATTCTTGGTACGTCCATGCACGAGTGTTCCAGATACTTTTCCAGAGGTCACCGAGTTGCTGGGACTGCGACCAGACACCGCGGAGATAGACGATCGTGAGGGACGAGCCACGATACCACGTAAACATGGCAACCAATGACTCTTGCAGCACGACATTATCCTTTTTATCAATGCAGCAGGTGTCCGACCATACCCACTGGAATCCAAGAGAACGGACAAGCTTGCAAAACGTTTGGAGCTTGATGTTTGGGAAGGATGACTCTAGGTCGTAGATCGAGATGTTCTGGACCCTCTGAAAAAGAGGTTCACCATACTCCCACCTGTGGGAGAACATCACATATCGGTAGTAATTTTTCACCTCGCGCCGGATACGTGCATGGTCGAGCGGCTCAAGCCGTGAAGTGATTGAGGACCGCAGCTCGTCATAGATCGGGAGTTGCTGGAAAGCTGCTGCTTGCTGTGTTTTATCATAGAGACGACCAGTAGCGGTGTCGATGAGCACACGTGGCATGTGGCGGATGGTCTGCTCGACCACCTTTTGAATCGTGACAGTTGCGTCGACATACTGATGACAAAGCTCTGTCCAAAACCAATCAAATCTCTGTTGTCAATATTGACAGAATAGCTTACTGCGAATTTGTGGATCAGGAGATTCGTCGAGCTTTGAAAGCATAATCCCGAATGCCTCAAACGCTTCGCTATAACGTCCCATGCCGTGTAATGCAGCGTGCTTCCCTTCATACCCTCTATAGGATGATGGGTCCAGCTCGATGACCTGGATAGTATGAGTCACCGAGGTCCGCTAGATGTGACACGAAATACTATCCATACCTCATTGCTGCGCTTAAGTAGAATGTCATTGAGATTGATCGGGTCGAGTGACAGTGCATTCGAGTAGTATCCAATGGCCTCATTATGTTTCTTAGAGTGCCTCGCAGTGTCGCCGAGCTTCTCTAGCTTCTCGACACAACGTCCTCGAAAATCTGGGGAAAATCCGTCCATTAGCCCCAACTATGTCGTGGTTGAAACCCCTTACTGAGTTCCCACTGCGTTCGCCCATCGTGGGTACTCGCGTCCTCTGGTAGCTCGTTCTCCATTTGTCGAAAACACTCCACCGCCTCCGTGAGGCAACCATCCCCTTCCAGAACGTCGCAAACGACGCGGTAAACGAGAAACCTCGGAATCTTGAACTAGACCGAAAGATGTCACTATCCATATTCGAATCATCACAGAGAACATACCTTGGCTGCGGCACTCAATGCTTCTTGCACTGAACCACGAATCAACATCCTGCTCGCCCACTTGATCAGTACAGTGTCTGGGGCGGAGGGGCCGAGTGACAATGCAGTAGAGTAGGCTGTGACCGCTTCGTCATGTTTATTGATGCTCGATGCATCGTCTCCAATCCGTTCCAGTGTCGTGACGCATCGATGCGTAAACTCTGATGGCAATGATAAAATACTCTATCGTAATGCACGATGCCGAAACTCACCGGCAAGCCAGTCGATCGTTGCCTTGTTGGCTCTCACATCCTCACCTATGGTATCTGCAAGCGCAAGAAGAGATTCTGCAGCATCGTATATGCGTCCTTGAACATAGATGGATTCACATTGATGTATCTGCTCGTGTGCACGGATGATCCGGATGAGAGTGCCGGATTTGTGTTGGGAGTCGTTAAGTTGGACTCGGAGTTCCTGATTGGTTTGTTGGACATGTGCGATGTTGTTGTCTAGCAGACTTGGATGTCAGTGAAGCACGAGTCAGGGTGGCAATGGACGCACTTGAACTTTGTTGCTCTGCGCGAAGGGAATTGATGGTTTCGTTGAGGCTATCAAGCTGGTTACGGAGTTCTTGGATGGTTCTCTCTAACCTAACCTTTTCTTGATTGGACGCGCACTGAAAAGTAGCAAACTTATTACGGAGTTCTTGGACGGTTCTCTTGAGATTCGCTATTTTTTCGTCCGATGGACGTAGACAACAGAAAACCGGTTAGGGACGCACGAGGCATGCTGTCAACAAACGCACTTGAGTTCGTTTCCTGCGCATGAAGGTCTGCACATAATGACGTGATGGTCTCGCTGAGGCTATCCTTTTGTTGACAGAGTTCCTGGACAGTTTGTTTGAGATGCGTGATTTCGGTATCTAATAGACGTGAATTTCAACGAAGCGTGAGTCAGTGGCAATGGACATACTCGAGCTGTTCCGCTTTGCACCAAGTGACTTGATTATTTCGTTGAGAGCATCCTCCTTGTGATCGGCTTTTTGTTGAGAGTTGGCGAGCTGGATACGCAATTCTTGGACAGTTTTCTTAAGATTCTCTGTCCCGTCTTCTGATGTACATGGACGTCAGAACCGTGATCAGGGCACAAATGAACGTACTTGGACCATCCTCCCGTATTTCAAGGGGCCCAGGGGTCCCCCCGAGATCAACTTTTTCAGCCTTTGTGTGATGGATTTCCCGTTCGCAAGGAATTCGTGACAGCCAACGGAGCGGAATGTGTCAGAAAGTGACCTCATATGAGTTTTTCACGCAGATCCACATACATTGTCAAGATAGCGAGAGGGAAGGATGTCACAGAGTCCACAAAGAGTGATTGTCGATTCTCCCCCGCTCACGAGGTCGTAGTTTGTTGAGACAACCATGGACCAGACTTCATGACTGTGCTTGATGACAGACCCGATTTGCTCGCGCGTCGCAGTGTCCCAAAATGATGTTGATGACTGAGCGGAGACAGCGATGAACGTGCCGTTGCTTGCCAGTGCGATGCGCTTTGCCCTGTCGCTACTGTGAGTGGCCCATTTCGAGAGCGTGGTCCCGGTGGACACGTCGAGACAGTTTATGTTGCGAGATGAGGCAAATAGTTGCTTGCTATTGCTGGCCCAGGCGAGGGATTGGTTCCAAACTGAGCCGACTTGAATTGGGCACTCGACGAGGAGGCGGCCGTCTGGTGAAAACTTGACCGCGACCAAAGAGGCGATGTGTTTCAAGGGGCCGAGCAGACGCTCGCCAGCGGAGAGCGACCAAACGCAGACAGTCTTGTCACCCGATCCGGTCGCGATTCTCGTCCCGTCCGGCGAGACGTCGACTGCACGCACCATACTGTGTGCTTTCCACTCGGTCACCTTTGAGTGGCTCTGCGCATTCCACACCGTCACCAAGCCACTTTCCGTCCCACTGACGATCCACTTTCCATCTCGTGACACTGCGATGTTGTAAACACGACTCCCCGCATGCATTGGCGTCCCCACCTCCTTGCCATCTTCCACCCGCCAACGTCGAATCTTCCCTTCCAGACCACCGCTCACGACGTGCTTTCCATCAGCGAGGAACGCGACTGAATATATGCTATCTCGACCATCGATATCGATTGGTTTTGCTTCCTTTTGGTGGGCGACGGAACTCTCTTCACTCGACTCTTGGGTCCCCGTTAGTATCGCACTCCCAACTGTCTTGCCGATCGTTGTTGCCTCCTTTTTGTCACTGGACAGTCGGTTTTCTCTCCGACTCGACTCTTGTGCTCCTGTCAGTATCATGCTTTCAATTGTCCTGCCCACGCACTTACCCTTCTTTGACGTCTGGCGTAGGTTGGGAAACATTCCCGGCTAGGTATCAGACCGATGGAAAGAAAGTTGCGCCGTGGTCATTCATCTCTGGGACTATTGTCGCCCTAGTATACACGTGTCTCCTTATCGAATCAATCAATCACCTCATGTCCTGGGCGCTTGTTTTCTAGTAGATACGCGTGAAATCGTATGTAGACTGGTCATCGTGACGGGAGGCACACAACCATTAGAATATGGCAAATGACGCTGGAGGGATTCTGCGATTGAGGCGTCGGATATCAAGAAATATGAACGACTTCGTCGCCACTGGTTCCCATCAGCTTCGAGTACAGTTTTCGCCGTTGACGACAGTAAGGAGGGTGGGCAAGTACGCATTTGGGTTACTGGAGGGTGTGTTGAATCTTGAACCACACCAGACAAGCTGAATGTCAGATTTGTTCGTGTTAAAATGAATGTTGGTTAAGATAATGAAGGGATTGTCGCATGCCATTTACATGTCCAAGGATAACCACTTGCTGCTTCTCTTGTTCATCACTGCCCCCATCGACTGCTCCGAACATTGCTGTTGCATGTACGAGGGAATCTGGAACTCCTGCACTTTGCTCGGTAAGCTTGCGAATTGCAACATAAGCCCGGCGGCCATGTGCCATCCAATGTGGCAATGGAACGCCCAAAGTCCCGGGTTGTCAGCAACGAAGCGGATGAGGACCCAACCGTACCCAGGCAGAGTAAGGGTATCTCGGCGCGGGGGATTGGTGAGAGTGAGAGGGGAGATGCCTGGCTGGTAGAACCCTTGGCCTTCACCGAGGACCCAAAAGACGTGACCATGAAGATGGAACCTATGTCACGGCATCAACACCACCTAGCGGAACCGAACACGACTTTGACTCACGGGTGACTCGAGTCATCATAATTGTTGACGACCAAATCGATGACGGAAATCTCGTCATTGACGACCACGAGTTGCGTTGAGCTGTCAAAGCTGGTCTGTGCACCGCCCTGATAGAATTGAAAAAGTGTCGGGTCTGTGGGCTGGACCTCCCAACTGGTGTTGTTTATGTATGCAAGGACCTGCGTGCCTCCGGACTCGAAGGTTTGCTGGAAAGACATCGACACAAGGACAGGTTGCGTGCTATTCGGTGGGTTTATCGGAATCGCAGGTACGATCATGGTGCTGTCCAGGTCCAAGCAGAGCCCAGGGAAACCATCAGACCAGTCCGAAGAGGTGGGTGTGGTGGGTGCTGCTCCGTAGGTTAGTGTCGCAAGTACCATCGTATTCAAGTTGGGGTTTGGGAGCTTATAGCACACGTCCTGCATCTCTGCGCGGACGTTGTATGAACCAATAGTCTGATTTGTAGCGAGAATAACGGAATACCGCTGCGCAACCGAAATGGGAACGCGGTGGACATTTACGGGCTCGAGACTTGTGCCGTCGGCCTCTACCACCGAAAGGACGTGTTCGTCGACGCTGAACACAAAATCCGTAAGCGTCGCCATGTTAATCACTCGGACACGATAAAGAAGATTTGGCTCAAAGTCGAATGTGGAGCCATTCGTTTTGCCATTGATGAGACCACTGTCTGGGGGTGGTTCCGCGCCCGGATTGGAACCGTCATAGTTGGAACCGTCGATCCCGGCTCTGCTGAGGTATTGTGTGAGCAGTCCCGACGACATGTCATGGTACCAGTCTGCAGTCGATAATCCGTCTCAGTGAGTTCTGTGGTTATACATGGCCACTCGAACTACCCACCTGACAGAATGACGAGAGCGTCACGGTCGTACGAGCCATATATGGGCTCATTGGGAGAATGGATCACGAGGGGACCATATATACCGTCCGTATATTGAGTCGAGGCGTGTGCATGCCACCAAAATGTGCCGTACTGATTGGGATTGATGGTAAAATGGTATGCTGAGAGTAATTCCCTGAGTATTTGCTTAGGCGCAGGAGTAAGTTGGAACGAGCTCACTGAAGTTCATGCCTGGTGGGATGGGACATTGAGTAATGCCATTAGTACCGTCCATGTAGTTGGTCCCGTTCTGAAGTTGGCCGTGCCAGTGGATAGTAGTGCCATTTGACATTTTATTGAAGACATTCACGATGAGCTCGTCACCGCTGTTGACCTCGATCAACGGTCCCGGGAACTGTCCTGTACGAACGTGTGAGAGGAAATATCTTTCAATTTACTTGGCTATCCTCTCACCGTTGACGACGAGCATCGTTCGCTCGAAACCGTCGGGAGCACCACTCATTTCTTCGACAACCCATTCATAATATCTGGTGGTCGGGGTGCTCGTGACGTCAAATGAAGGGTCAAGAAGGAAGGTCGAATTGGTAGTGACGTAGTTTGAACTGTTCCTCTTTTTGAGTCCCAAACCTAGTCCAAGCCCGAGCGCGAGAGCGACGACGACAATGCCGACCATAACTCCGCCCACGATGTAAAGCTTCCGACGACCTGTCAACGAGTAAATGGTCATCATTGCTGGGCTAGGTGTATCAGATAATGCTTACTTTGCGCGTTTCTGAGAACGGCCACGGACTGAGGGCTGGAGGTGTTGAGGTCGACGCCCTCTGACTCTGCCTTGAGGTCGATGTCGGCGTGGACATCATGGAAACTGCCCTCTCGAAGGGTTGGCGGTTGTGCCATTGGGGATGCAGGACGTGCCTCGGGTCGGGGCAGTCCAGACGGGGGAATGGGTACATAAAAGCGTCGATCGGGGCAGTCCAGACGGGGGGAAAATAGGTACATAAAAGCGTCATGAGGGTGTGCACGTTCGTTTAATCGTGGGACAAGTAAGCTGGCAGGACCAAGATGGCCCTTTCATTTATTTTTACGTCGTCTCGCCAATTTCAAAACAGACAATTCAAGACCGTCGCTGATCAGTCAGCCAATTTAACCATCATATCGGCCAGTTAGCTCGGTCGTGTAAAGCAGAGTCACAGAATTTAGGAACCATCGCTGCAGGCCAGTTTGACCATCGATGCAGAGTTCTCGGATCTGTGGCGTATAACACTATTCCGGGACAGTGACCTGAAGTCGAGAAATAAATACTTACCATCACGCCCCCATGGGTCATGTATCAGACAAGACGCAGCTCCATCAGGGAAGCACCTTCAAGGTGCAAGAGGACTCATCATTGATGTCGTTTATTCGAACCGTCCGACGTCCGTCAGCACCAGAGGTCTCACAACGCGATTCCAATTCTCCGTCCAGGTACCCCATTCCCAATCGGTGCTCTCCTTGTGCCGAATTGGTTGCGATGTACGACTCTGCGATGTTAATTGGAGCGAGGAACGCAGTTTCGCTAAAGCAGCTGCGTTTGGGAACGACGTGAGTAGCATCTGTTCGATTGTGTTAGTAATACCCAAAATTATTTCTTGCAACCAACCTCTAATTGACCTGCCAGTTCCCTGGCGTTCTCAAAGACGAGCCCGTTCTCGCCGTCTTTAACAAGCTCTGAAAGACTTCCGAGGAAATATAAATAAGCTGCCATATCTCTGAGAATTTGGCATCTGCTGCTTACCATGCAAAATCAAGGGCGCAAACCGGGAGCCCACAGCCGAACATGTCCACCACTTTCATGGGTAAATCCAGCGCAGAGGAACTCGAATGCAAGCATATTCCCAAATCAGCGGATCCTGACGACCATCGTATTCTCACTTGCTGACACGGATCAGAGGTAGCTGATTCCTCACCTAGCAGCAAAGGATAATCTTCTGCCTCAAGCCACAGGCTAGAACACCGCACATACGACCACCCCTCTTGAAGTCGGTTCACATCAGCCATATACTTGGCCTTGAGGGGTCCTTTGCCAGTAATTACCATCCATATCCGTGGCAACTTCCCGGGGTTCTCTGCTACCTTTGTTGGAAAGTCTTCAGAACATACCCAAGTGGTGAGGGCCTACCTGTGTTGACCCGCAAGGCCCGCTTCTCGTACAGCTTGAGTGCATCCAAAAGGATCGTGAAGTCCTCATCAGGAGTCCATGAAGTACTGCTAACTAGCAAGGCTACTCTATCATCCCGCAATTCGGGCATGTTGACGAGGGAGTATAACGACGATTGGGTGGCCCGGGACGATGACATTGTCGCCGTGGTGAATTGTGTGGTGTAAGGTGTATTCGAGGAAGGCAAATAATCTTTTAAAGAGGGACTAGCAAGTGAAGATCCCAAGCGGAGGAATAGCTGAGGTTGGCATCAGTAACGAATGTCAGTCATATTAGGGCATCCCTCACCTCGTGAACTTCGGGTGGTGAGCACCGGTGGAAGTGGGACGGAGGTCGATCGTGCAGAACTGCCTTCTGGCCACTTGAACAATATGTTTAATCATGAGCGACGAACACAATGGAAACGGCACACATCAATCCCCACTCAGAGACCAAATGATCCTGCATAGCTCTGGTGACGAACAAATGTGCATAAGCAGAGCGTCCAAAGGTACCCTCAAACCTGAGCTCCGTCAGCGGGTTGGTGTACATAGATTCTGGCGTGCATACCATATTGCTATCTTCACGAACGGATGAGAGGTACCCAACTTCAGAGCTAGTATGCTGTATCCAAGATTATGCCAGTCAATGATGATCTTGCTACTTCTAACGCGTCCGACTAGCCAAACAAGAGCAAGGGTAGGAATGCTTGGAGGGTTCTTGGAATGTGTTAGTAGTTTGTCTTGTACACGGTCCGGAGGCCCTACCTGGACCATGATGAACTCCGGCGGGGAGGATATTGTGAACATAAGGGTGTAAAGAATGGACGTCACTTGATGCAGTATCTTTACTGGCGCAGCGAGGACAAAGGGCAACCTGCGGAGGAGGGTGGGTGGCTCAGACAGGTAACAGAGTCGGACATGGGGTAGGGAAGTGAGGGAAGGCACTGGTTTAGACTCTTGGAGCGCACGGGGTATCAGTATGTTTACGCGTCTGAAGAGCTACTTGCCACTCACCTCGGTACCCGATGAGATATGTATCAAACCCAAGCTTTGCAAAACTCTCGGCATGATACATCATGCGTGGGCTGCGCCCCACGTCGCCAAGGACAATGATGGCGACCGAACGAAGTTTTGGAGATCGCTTGACATAGTTGTATGTCCAGACTGTGAAAAGGACGAGCAAGAGCGACACGAAGACGGCAACGACTCTGAGGAGTGCCTCAGTCATTGATGCAGCGGGAAAGGGTGTGATGATGTAATGCCCAGCCCTTTGCTCACACCCACGATGACATCCAGACTCGTGTCGAGCTCGCTGAGGGCAACAGCACGGACGAGTGTGCAGCCAAGGCGATATCTAGACTCTGCACTGCGCTCATGGCTGAGGTTCGTCTCCTCCACGCCTGAACGACGAGCGGTACACCGCGGACCGACTCTAGCAACAGCCTCGGACATATATGCACCAAAGCTAGCGCCGGCTCCGAGTGTCAACCCTCCACACAGTAGGTGTCACGATCAATACTCGCCAGTCTCATTTAATTCCTTTCAGCGCGATCCATGTTCATTCAGACCGAGACCACGCCGAACGATGATTCTCTCAAATTCATTCCTGGTACCCCCGTTATGGAGGACGGAACTGCGGAATTCCTCGATACGCGCTCCGCCCTTGCATCGCCGCTGGCCATACGGCTCATGGGTATAGAGGGTGTCAAGGCCGTATTTTACGGCCCCGATTTCGTCACAGTTTCAAAGGATAGCGAGAACCCATGGGCTGTGATAAAACCCGAAATATACTCAATATTGATGGAGCACTTTTCCGCCGGACTCCCCCTCTTCCGTTCTCAGGAAGACAGGGATGCTGCCGGCCCCCAGGACACTCAAATTCTCGACACGGATTCCGAAACCGTAGCTATGATTAAGGAACTACTCGAAACTCGGGTACGGCCGGCTATCATGGAGGACGGCGGAGATATTGAATACAGGGGGTTCAGCGACGAAGGAATTGTTCAGGTTAAGCTAAAGGGCAGTTGCAGAGGATGCGACTCGAGTACTGTCACGCTCAAGTCTGGCATAGAGAGGATGTTGATGCATTATATTCCGGAAGTGAAGGGTGTTGAGCAGGTATGAGGGTTCATTCTCGGCTACACTTCTTGCCTCACCTTTTTATTTCTTGAGGTGTTGGATGAGGACGAGACTGTTGCATTGGATGAATTCGCCAAGCTTGAGCAGCGCTTGGCCCACAAAGACAAGGACGAACCCAAGTAGGCCTTCGGAATATTCCATGTGCGCCCAGTCCCCTGACATGTACTACAGAATGGCGAAGTACATGTCCGTTTGACAGTCGCACTACATTTTGCCATGGAGAGTATGATTCGATGCTAGGACTCTGCTAGACTCTCAGACACTAAATCACACGCATCCAACCTACCCGACCATGATAAGCTCGGAAAAGTATGGAACACCGCATTGGTGACACTAAATGTATGCATGTACCAGTCGCAGCGGAGCATCTATTTCACCAAATTTCAGGATGGATGATGGCAATGGCCGTGTTGTAATCATAGCGACTATGACAGGTGAAAACATGTCGTACTACTAGAACATCTTTTTATTCCATCCCCATTATTCAATGTCTGGTTCTGCTTTCCAGCACAATCCGTCGGGGAAACTGGGAAAGGAAAGTGACGATCGACCGGGGCACTGGCTTTTCATACCCATGCACCTTCAAGAATTTGGATCGACCAGCTCGGATGCTGAGCCAAATGACATAAACGAATATCACTGTATTCACTAGCGCTCACTCCTTCATCTATCCCGCGATCACGCGCAGATCAGTAATCACTTTTCTGCTCTGCGGGGATGCGAATCCTGTAGAATCGGATTTGAATGGGTGAGTACGCCGCCAACCCCAACTTGAAGTCTCGACGACGTTCTCTTCCGCTTTCGGTGGTAGGTGGGGTCAGTTCTCACTGAGTTCGAGAAGGAAATAATCATGAAGAAAATAATTATCGAGGATTTCAAAACTCTAACGCAGACAGCGAAACCGCCCGCTGTATATGACACAAGGACTCGGCAGGCGAACCCCGTATATGTATCCCGAACTACTGCTACAACCACAGCATATTCAGGTCCCTCTTCACCTCGATATCCGTCCGGACAAAGAGCAGTTCCGTTGTCGACGCCTTCTCCCATTCCGCGCAAGGGTCAAAAGGGTCTGAGCGCAGTAGCAAGCCCAAGTGGTCCTGCCCGGGTCTCAAGACTCCCTGCCCACTGGTGTCGAAACACCAATAGTCTGCAACACCGACCGTACACTTTCCGTACCGTGTACATTCCGCGCCCTTTCCTCCTGCTCCCTCGAATAGCTTTATAGATGACGATGGGAAATCCACGATGAGCAGTTTGAGTTGCAAACCTTGCTTCGTCATGATGAAGTTCCTGTCGCCTCGCCACGATCGCTGGGCGAGTCCGTTGTCGCAACTCACGCCGCTTGCAGTCGCAGCGCGAGTTTCGCCGAGCGTCTTGTAACAACGAGGTGACTCCGGGAGGGCAGCACTATCAGCGGATGGGCGCCCTGCCCACGCCATGATCTCCCACTCCCCACACCTATTGATGATTGCCTCCATCAGCCTATAGAAGGCGCGTTGGCCCTCCCCGTACGCGATCGTTAGGCTCACATCGAATACTCCGATGAGACAGTACGCGATGTCTTCCACCCGAGTTGTCGTCCGGTTCGATGCCCACATCATCTTTTCGTGAACGTCTTGCTTGTCGTTGACGCTGTTGGTAAGGGGAACCCAACCATTACCAAAAAACTTCATCGTCCGAGGTGCCAGCAACTCCTGCAAAGTCCACCCACGGGTGAACCAAACGTCTTTCCAAAGATCGTCGATCGACGTCGCCTCGGCCAAGTACGCGATGCATACGTGGGCATCACGATACCACTTGAACATGGATCGGATAGCTTCTTCAAGCTCGGTGCTGCTGTCTTTGTTGATACAACATGTATCCGACCAAGCGAGACAGCAGCCATATTCGGCAGCTTTTTTGCAGAAATCCACTAGCTTGCTATATCCTGCAGGTTGGAACGACATCAAGATATCGCGAAAAGTCGGTTCGCCTCGTTCGAGCCACCGGTGGGAGAACGTGGCATACTTGAGCTTTCCTCTCACGAGAGCCCTAATCGCTTCTTCTCTCGTAGGAACCGAACGACCAGCGGCCTCTTCGACAACCTTGGCTATGTCAGCTTCTGTAACTGCCAACATATCGTGGCGGAACATCTTCTTTACTTCATGGCGAGAGACGAGCCTCTTTTCTGGGACGTGTACAAGGTAGGTAGGGAGTTCGTTGTTGACATAGGTACTGTAGACCTCCATGACGTCTGGCAAAGCGGGTAACCCAGGCTCCTACACAGCAGGTAAGCAAAATAGAAGCAAAACAACGTAGCGCACTTGCATCAGCGGTATCCCCTGAGGCATCACCCGCAGGTCCGGGTGGCAACCTGATCCTGATACCCCTGCCGCTATCTTCAGGCTGATCAACTCTTTGTTCAACCGACGCAAATCTATCGCTAGGATAGCACGCTCACTACTATGTGGAGTCCGTGAGGGAAAATATTGCGGACGTCCTCAATCATGTCTCGCTTGAGTTTGCGATACTTGGCCTGCGTGCATGCTAGTGAGCAGGCGAGTAAGAGCAGGCACGACATGCCAGTGATCGCACCTTCAGAGAGGTTTGCTCATCCGCGGTCAACGTAGACTCTAGCACAGAGTAAGCAAGTTCTTTGAAGAAGCTGCCCATCGCCGTGCGTGTAGGGATGAAGGTCCCGTCAGAGACGACCCTACGACCGCACTGAGCCACCCTCCTTTTATACTCAATAACGTGGTATGGGTCCAGACATAGTTTCACTATCTCCACCGCAGCGCGCGCCCCACGCCACCTGCTGTGGGGACTTCTCGAAGTATGGGCATTCGAACCCTCGTTCCAGGGCCCAGGGGATATACATATACGGTGCAACATCATGGACCTATCACAATGTAGACTGACCGCTCCGCATTCTACACAGACTGGTCACTGCGGCAGTCATATTCGATTACTGTACCCGCAATCTGTACAGACGGTCTGGGAAGGAGTGAGATGGCATAGCATGCAATGCGTATACGAGCGACACACTATGTTGGCTATGCAAGTTGGACGAAATTGGTCGTTTGTTGAAGATGTGGATTCTCATTGCTACATGAGGATAGTGTCCTGGAGTGCCGAACCGACGCAAGTGTGGAAACCATTCAGAGTTTGCCTGGATGACTCAAGACGCTCGACGACGAAGAGACGGTTTCTGGTTCACCGCAAAAAATCACCATTGGTATCGATCTTGACGGCTTTTGTTTCAGACGTAGTTCACCTTGATAGTATCATTATCACGTTCACGTTACCATGTTGGTTGTCCGGCCAGGTTTGAGTACTTCCTGCGTAGAGTCACATCATCACCTCTTTTCCTGTTTCCTGTGCATTGCGTCACAATCCCTCCACGACTCACTTTATTACGCATGGTATCCCCGGCCGGTGATACAAAATAATCCAATTCTATAAGTATTCCAAGGTAGGACCCCGGAGTCAGGCAAAGACACGTCGTCCGTCAAACGGCAACCAACACAGAAGATAGAGTTCAGTCAGTCCAAGTTCGGGACATACGGTTCCACGAGCATCTTGCTAAACTCTTTGAGCTTCTGCGGACCACGCACTTCCTCGGTGAGCAAGGGGAGCTGGACGATGTGGAAAAATTCGTCGTAGAGCTCATGTGCTTCGGCGAGATACTTTTGTTGCATCTTTTGACGCACTTTGCAATGCTCGCAGTTGGACGCTGCATCGCGTCGTCATCGTTGTGAGCGTGAAAAGAGGGTGCGGAGAAAGACGTACAGTTCTTGGGAAAGAGCAATTGGTTGACGACGATGTTGTGCGTGTCGATTTCGTACGTTGTCAGCTCTTGTACGAGACGTTCCGTCTCATAGAGGGACAAGAATTCGGATATGCAGACGCAAACGAACGTGGTCTTTTCCTGGAAAGTGGCCCGACGTTATTAATGACCGTGACACGAGCGACGACACACGTACTGGATCCTTGAATTGGGTGTTCACCTCGTTGATGACGGCGCGCATCGACTCTAGTTTGGCAAACATGTCCTCCTGAGAGTCTTGCTGCCCACCCATCATGGACGACATCTGTCGAATCATGGGGCCGAATTGACCACTGAGGGTGCTCAACTTTCCCAGCGCTTTCTCGAGCACAGTGGGGAAGGACAGGAATCGCAACGTGTGACCGGTCGGTGCGGTATCGAAGACGATGACAGAGTATTCCATGGATTTGACGTGCCTAGAATGGCATCAGGAACGCGAACAGCGGGAAAGGACAGAGGACATGACTTCATGATCTCTGCGAAACTCATGGCTTCGTCGACGCCGGGGATTGCAAAGGCCAGATCTTGCATCATCGAGCCCATCATTCCGTTCTGGTCGGCTGACGAGGGACGAACGCGTGAGCACGACGACAGGAACCAACATAAATCGAAATACATTGCTCGACCATCTCCTGAATCGCGCTCGTAGGGTCGATCTCCATCGCAGAGAGGTTGTCAAACCCGTTGACTTTGGTCGCATCTTTGGAGAACTTTTGGCCAAAGGCGTCGGACAGGTTGTGTGCTGGATCCGTAGACTGGATGCGACCGTCCGATGGTGAGTTCGAGGTGGGGTCGAATGGGGAAGGACTTACGATGAGAAGGACGGACTCGCGACATTGTGCGAGTTGGATGGCGAGCGAACAGGACGTGGTCGTCTTGCCTGTACACCGGAACGTTTGTGGTACCTCGCGACGATCCGAGGCTCGGGACACTCACCGACACCTCCTTTGCCACCTGTGCAGAGTTGAGCGTGAGTGATCGTCTCGTCGTACGAATCCGGTGCGTCAACGTACCGCAGAATATCCATTTCAGTGATTTCTGGTCCAAGATATTTTGGAGCGTGGGTGGTAGCGTCTCGGTCATTGCGGGTGGTCGTCAACGATAGTGGTCCTCGAGAAAAAAAAAGGTGTTGGTGATGAATGAGATGGACGCGTGTTATAAAAGTGCGCTAAGCTAAGCGACGTATGATCGCGGCGCCGGTGCACTCCAGCAATTTCTACATCTTACCATCACGGCCACGACCAGGGTACGTGTGCACTGGATAGTTCGTCCACATACAATATCAGCATACCATGAGCGACGTCAAACTATCGTTCCAAGGTATGACCTAGTAGCTCTGCGTCGAAAAATAACATCCGGATCATATCGCGATGGACAGCCCTCCAGATCGCCAACGAGCAGCGTAGTGCATACGGTCTTCGCTATAGCGACTTTGCGCGCTACAGAAAACACTGCGGAAACAGGACGCATCGCCTGCGATCTACCCTCAAGATGACCCATGGCAAAGGCAAAGATTTCAAGAAACTGCCGCCCTTGACAACAGATATCATCAAGGAGGGACAGTGAGTCTGCTACGCATTCTATCCGAAGAACAGCGTCGTCAGTGCGTTTGATTGCGCAGTCTCCAGCTTTTGTTGTTCGAGGCTGAACGGGCATGGGCGCACTCTCAGGACCTCGTTGCTCAATCGCTCCTTCCGGCGAACGAGGCACGCGCTGGTACTCTCCGCCACAGTGCGACTGGCCGTTTCAGACGTGCGGTCCATTGGTCCACGCAACTCCTCTCACGTTGTCAATCACTTTATGCATCGTCCCGTCTCATGACATCTTCCCTCATCCAGGCCAACGTATATATGCTCGTCGTGAATGGCCGATTCCTACGGTACCGGGACGAATTCGAAGATGCACTAATCCAGCTGAGCGTTGCGAGAAGTTTGTTGGACGAACTTGCGGAGAAAGCGGAGACGAGCCGGGACCAGGCTCTGGCGACACTCTTTGCGGACGAAATTGGGCCGGAGATAAGGTATTGCGCTCACGAGCTTGGGAGGGAAAAGGCGTACGATGTCGATGCAATCGTGAAGGAGCTTGCGGGGAGGCATCGGGGAGACATTGTAGAAGGATACGATGGGTTGATCAAGACATTTAGAGGGGAGCGGGCGGCTGGGGGTGCTCGCGACAAAAAGCAGTTGGAGACGCTGATATGGGAGGGGCAACCAGTGCCGGTGAGGAACCCAGAGCTGGTGGATGTGTTGTTAAAGATCCAGGAGGCCGAGGGGAAGATTGCTGTGCCTCGAGACACGGGGGACATTGGTACGGTGGACGACAAAGGAAAGAAGAAAGGGAAAGGTCTTGGATCGAAGAAAGGTGTTGCTGCATATGATGCTATTCTTCTCGCATTGAGCGATGCGGAAGACGTGGCGAGAAAGCTATTGGAAGCGCAGCAGGTGTGTTGGCTTGCTTTTCTATTGTCTGTGCTGACTGTGCTGTAGAATGCTGGTACTTTGACCGCTGCTGCAGGGGGTACGCGAGACATTCAGTTCGTGCACGGTTATATTGTCTATCAGTTGCTGTCGCGACGGATTCAGCGAGATCTGGTTCTCGTGAGCACGCTACTCAGCTCACATACGCCTCGCACACAGGGCGCATCGAAGACGAAGGAGCAGGTGGATGCGAGACTGTACCCTGCTGTTGTCAAGTTGCTTGAGACGGTCGTTCAGAGTCTGACGCAGATGCGAAATCTGAGCATTGTGGACGAGAGTCCGGACCTTGCAGCGGCGATCGAAGCGAGGGTGACATATACAAGAGCGCGCCGGTACGTGTGACAAATGTGGTGGGGTCATGGCGATTGATGAGATGGACAGGTGTTTTTTCCTTGCGCAGTGCTACGTTGCTGTGAAAAGGTACGGGGAAGCGCTGACGCTGATCCAGCATGCTACGTTACACTTGCGGGAGACGCGCTCCGTGCTGACAACCCTCGCTGGGATAACCACACCTGCGGACACGTCGTACCCGCTTGCTGTCGCATCTGTGGATGTGCTGGATTCGACGGTGTCGACTGCCGCGGCCGATACGAAGAATGAATGGTTCGCTTACAACGGGGGTACGCTGGAGGGAGATCCCAAGACGTACAAGAAACCGTTGTTCTTTGACATTGGGCTCAACTATGTGCAGCTGGACATGGAGCGGCTGATGGAGCGTGCAGGCAAGGCACCGCCGGCGACGGCCAGGGAAGAGCGGGAGGTCGTTTCCGCACCGCCTGGCAAGTCGAGGTTGGAGGAGGTCGTGCGACCCGAGACACCTGAGGCGGCAGCCCCTGCCAAGGGTGGACTCGGCAGCTTGCTCGGCGGGTGGTGGGGTCGGCAGTAGGGACGCGACCGAGTCACGTGACTGTGCACTGATATCATGTGATTTGATTATGGATTTTATTCCCACGCCACCTTTGTGTATTGTTTTGGTTTTTCACTTGTGCTGTGGGACGACGAGAGAGAGCGTCGGGAAAGGCTCATGGCAGGCCAGCAAATGCCCGTCCAATTCAGCCAACAACAACAACCACAACTTCACCCCCAACATCACATCCCACAGCACCTGAACCAGATCCGCCCGTCTCCAAAAGACAAGCTACAGCTCATCCTCCTCGTACGTCCCACTCTCCCCGTGCCTCCCCCGTTGACACCCTCCACAGCGTGTCCGCGACCTCAAGCAGGCCGGTCATACCCCAGAGTCTTCCCAGGAACTGCGCAATCTCCTCACCTACCTCGCTGCGTTCCAGAGCCAGCAGCAGCAAGCACAGCAACAACAGCAGCACCAGCACCAGCTCAGTGCGTCGCTCTTCTGCTCCACTCTTTGTCTGCTCACCGCACCCAGACGGCGCGCATCCCCAGACACAGCCACCCTTTCGGAATGGCCATGTCTCGCATCCGGCATCGGAGCCCCCCGCGGCCCCTGCAGCCCCCTCCTCGGCACCTGCATCGGTCACGTCCGGTCCCGTGCCCGCCGCACCTCTCCCGCCCTCGACCCCTGTCTCGTTCACCCCGGACCAGATAAATGCTCTCCGCGCCCAAATCATGGCATTCAAGCTCATCTCCCGTGGCGCCCCCCTCCCAGAGCATCTCCTGCACTCGATCAAACCCCTCAACTCCGTCGCAGCCGATCTCGACAAGGCCCTGGCCCCCGCCGATGTCGGCACCAGGATCGTCGATGCCGCCGTAAAGATTCAAAAGGGTGTCGCTCCGCCTACCTTCTCCGCCCCCCCGCCTGTCCCTCCCCCGCAGGGCCCCACCACCGAGCAGCCAGCCCAGGATGAAGAGACGCCCGCAGCCCCCCCTTCCAACATCTCCCCCACTGACTTGCCAAAGGGTCCCTTCCCCGAAGACGACACACGCTCGGGCGTTTACCCTTATAATGCCTTCCGCCTCCCTTTCACCCATCTCACCCGTCCCGCAGATGTCGATCCAACCATGTTCGCCACTCGCCTCCAGCGGCTCCTTATCCCCTCGTTCACGCCGCCCGGTCTCGATGTTCACCAGATCGTCAACGAAAGGGATCGCTTCATTGAGGCCCGCATTGCACAGCGCATCCGGGAACTCGAGGGCATGGACGCCATGATGGGTGATGGCGGCTTTGATAGTCTTGCAGACGATATTCTTGGACCACCGACAGACATGCAAGCCCCCGGCGACGCTCAGAATGCACCAGTTCCCACACATCCTGCTCCTAATGCACATGGAAAGCTCCGCGCGATGATCGAGCTCAAGTCCCTCCGCGTTCTCGAAAAACAACGCTCCATGCGCGCACTCGTCGCTGAGCGTCTTATCCAGGGTACTCTCCTCCCACTCAATCGCGCCGACTTCCGCCGCGCACGCAAGCCCACCCTTCGCGATGCACGCATGACAGAGCAAGCCGAGCGTCGACAACGCGTCGACCGCGAGAGGCGAGCAAAGCACAAGCATGTGGAGCAACTCGGTGTTATCTGTACTCATGGTAGGGAGCTCATCTCCACCTGCCGACAGGCTCAAGATCGTGTCACGCGTCTCGGAAGGGCTGTTCTCAACTTCCACGCATACACCGAAAAGGAGGAGCAGAAACGTATCGAACGTATCTCCAAGGAACGTTTGAAGGCGCTCAAAGCTGACGATGAAGAGGCATATATGAAACTTATCGATACCGCCAAGGATACTCGCATCACCCATCTTATTCGACAAACGGATACATATCTCGATTCCCTCGCGCAGGCTGTCATGGCACAACAGACTGAACACGGCGCTTTGGACTTTGAAACAGAAGATGGCCCAACGAACGAGGCCACGTTTGGTGCACAGGTGCTAGAAGAACCCGTGGAAGATAAGACCAAGGTGGATTACTACGCCGTCGCCCACCGGATATCCGAGAGGATCACCAAACAACCTTCCCTCCTGATTGGTGGTACACTCAAGGATTACCAGCTCAAGGGCTTGCAGTGGATGGTAAGCTTGTACAATAACAAACTCAATGGGATTTTAGCAGACGAAATGGCGAGCCTTTTGCTTTATACGATGCCTATATGCGTGCTCATCACCATTTTAGGGTCTCGGAAAGACGATCCAGACAATCTCCCTCGTCACGTTTCTCATCGAGGTAAAGAAGCAGCGTGGGCCTTACCTCGTCATCGTTCCGCTCAGTACCATGACGAATTGGTCCGGTGAATTTGCCAAGTGGGCTCCCTCCGTGAAAACAATCTCCTACAAAGGAAATCCCATGCAGCGTCGGAATCTACAAGCAGAGTTACGGATGGGTCAATTCCAAGTCCTGCTGACGACCTACGAGTATATCATCAAGGACCGTCCGATCCTCTGCAAGATAAAATGGGTTCACATGATCATTGGTGAGTATACCTTGGTAGCTGTTGGGACGTGTCGATCGGTAACACTTCACCTAGACGAGGGTCACCGCATGAAGAACACGCAGAGTAAACTGGCTCAAACGCTCAGCCAGTACTATCACTCCCGCTTCCGTCTCATCCTTACTGGTACTCCTCTTCAAAACAACCTCCCCGAGCTGTGGTCCTTGCTCAACTTCGTTCTCCCGAAGATCTTCAACTCGGTCAAGTCGTTCGATGAATGGTTCAACACGCCGTTCGCCAACTCTGGCACTGGGGACAAGATCGAGCTGAATGAAGAAGAGGCGCTCCTGATTATCCGTCGCCTGCACAAGGTCCTTCGTCCGTTCCTGTTGAGAAGATTGAAGAAGGATGTCGAGAGCGAGTTGCCTGACAAGGTCGAGAAAGTCATCAAGGTACGAATGAGCGCTTTGCAATCGCAGCTGTACAGGCAGATGAAGAAGTACAAGATGATTGCCGATGGAAAGGACTCGAAAGGGTACATATTTACGCTGGTCTTGGATTTGCTCGAGGTTGTCATGCTCACCTCACTGGAATTGACAGGAGAACTGGAGGTGTCAAAGGGCTGAGCAATGAGCTTATGCAACTACGAAAAATATGTCAGCATCCCTTCTTGTTCGAGAGCGTCGAGGACAAGGTCAATCCCAGCGGTCTCGTTGACGACAAACTCATTCGTTCCTCTGGAAAACTTGAATTACTTTCGCGCATCCTCCCCAAGTTTTTTGCCACGGGCCACAGAGTAAATTTTCTTTAGTCTGGCTCCAGAGAATCAACTGATGATGTATGAATCCACAGGTACTCATCTTCTTCCAAATGACCAAGGTCATGGACATCATGGAAGACTTCCTCAGGACAATGGGTTGGAAATACCTTCGGCTCGACGGTGGTACGAAGACAGAGGAGCGTGCGGGGCATGTGGCAATGTTCAATGCGAAGGACTCGGAGTACAAGGTGTTCATCTTGTCCACGCGTGCTGGTGGGCTGGGATTGAACTTGCAGACTGCCGATACGGTCGTCATGTGGGTAGCTTGTTTCTATTTGCAATATACCACACTGAGTGTACTTTCCTTGGGGTTGTAGCTTCGACTCTGATTGGTAAGTCTCAGCGGCGTGTTTGACTGAGCGTGTGGACTAATGAACCATTTATCTTAGGAATCCTCATGCCGACTTGCAAGCTCAAGATCGTGCCCACCGTATCGGTCAAACAAAGGCTGTTCGCATCCTCCGTTTCATTACCGAAAAGAGTGTGGAAGAGGCAATGTACGCTCGTGCACGGTATAAGCTTGATATCGACGACAAAGTCATTCAAGCTGGTCGCTTCGACAACAAGTCGACGGTTGAAGAACAAGAAGAGTTCTTGGTAAGCATCCCACTGATACTCGCACATTATCGTCCCTACATGCTGTGTCTCTTTTTCCTTTCCAGCGATCCATCCTTGAGGCGGATCAAGAGGAAGAAAACGAAGAGGCGGGTGACATGAATGACGATGAGTTGAATGAAATGCTTGCTCGTAGCGACCAAGAAGCCGAAATTTTTCGCGCCATGGATCTTGCTCGCGAACGAGAAGCACTCGAAAGTTGGCGCGTCGCTGGGAAGCGCGGCAAGCCTCCCCCACAACTCATGCAACTCGACGAACTTCCCGAATGTTATCAGACCGACGAACCCTTTGAAGCCAAAGAACTGGATGAGGTCGTGGAGGGTCGTGGTCAACGGCGGAGGAACGTGGTGAATTACAATGATGGGTTGAGTGATGAACAGTGGGCGATGGCTGTTGAGGATGGTGAGGATCTGCAGGAGTTGGCGGATAAGGCGAGAGGGAAGAAAGAGCGGCGGGCGACGAACAAGATATTGAAAGAAAGTGAGACACCTGGCAGAAGTACGCCTGCTAGCGAGACGGACGCTCGTGGTAGGAAAGTACGGAAGGGAAAGGCGAAGATGGCCGACTTCGAACCCCCAGCTGCTGCTGGCAAGCGGAAACGCGGGATGAAGTCAATGTCTGTGACACCGTCGGTCAACGAAGAAGACGAGGAAGATAGGGACTCGGTATGTGGTCACTTGCACGCTTTTGTGTGTCGAAACTGACGTTTCCCGTTACTAGAAACGGCGCAAAACAAAGGCGTCAGATATTCCTCCCGCCGTGAAAGACAGGATGAAGAAAGCCTTCAACGAGGTTCACAAAGCGGTTCTCGCCTGCGAAGATACAGATGGACGGAAGCGATGTGAACTGTTCCGCGAACTTCCGGATAGAAGGGTATATTTGATTCTTCCTTTCAGATAGGCCAAGTCTCACGACTCTACCAGGACTATCCTGATTATTACCAACTCATCACGCAACCCATCGCCCTCTCCAGTATCCGCAAACGTGTCACCGGCGGATATTACAAGAGCATCACGCAATACAGAGAAGACTGGCAACTCATGTTTGACAATGCCCGGACGTACAACCAAGAAGGGTCATGGGTCTACATCGATGCCGAGGAGATGGAGAAAGTCTTTTACGCCACGCTCGCCAGAGCCACGGACGGAACCGATCTTCCAGGTGCTGCACCACTCCAAACTCAACCCGCCCCATCGACGTCTGGATCGTATGACTCTGCGCTAACGCCGATGGACGACGACGAACACCCGCAACGGGGAAGGGCGCGGAGTGCGGGACGCAAGCAAGTGTTGAGCGATGACGACGAGTATCTGACGAACCCGAGCGACGAGGATTAATATTGATGAGCAACGTCGGCCTGCGCAGTACTTTGGGAGTTGTGATTTTTTTGTCGTGTATTGTGTGTAATTTTTTTTACTCCTCTGGTAATCTTTATTTCTCTGTCATGAACAATTATCGGATAAGCTGTTATTTTGGGAGAAAATTGCTTTCCGGTGGAGGTGAACAACTGACTTCAAAGCCTTTGTCTCGATACTCCGTGTCGGGCCCGCACCAGGCAACAGCAACCAAATAAATCGTTCCAAGGAGGGTATCAACGCCCTCTAGATATAAGCACTATTATCTAGGGTATGAAACGTCGAGTCCGTCACGCGGCTCATGATTCGCCAACGACACCACCATCGACACCATCGTCTTCCTCTCCCGTCGACAACCGACCGGTCAAATCCGTAGAATCGACTGCGTTCTGCTTGTCTCCGAGGTGCCAGTCCGGCATGCCGAACCCACAGAGGACAGGTATGACGCTCAACCCGATGGCACACAAGATCATCACTTTCATTGTGTCGTCGTATGCTAGGGGAGGGAGGGGCGACGTCAATGACATCATTCATCAGATCTTCGACGCGCCCACCTTGAATCACACCTTCCCGGACCGGGTCACCCCGCGGGGAGGCAGTGACGGACGTGATGCTGCCATACAACTCGGCGCGTTCCGCGTCCGTCAGCCATGGCAAGTACTTTTCCAGATTTCTAGGCATCGTGTTCGACCAGATCGCACCGGCTGTTCGATATCGATATCAGATACACACGCTGGAACACAGTTTGTAATACGATGATGGACCCACCGCATGCATTGCCCACGGCACCTCCGATTTCCGTGAAAAGTAAGACGAGCGCGGTGATGATCGCCACGTCGGCGTGCGGCACCGCGGCTTGAGCACCGACCTGGGCGGAGACCGCTGCGAGCCCGCCGCCAAAACCTTGCAAGATTTGCGTAAACACGAGCTCGACATCCGATCCGTTGGCACCTCGGGAATGGATCATCATTGCGACACCGCTATATATGGATATTAGTATCATGCGATCGGGAGGTGTCAGGGTAAACAGACGCGAGGCGTACAACGAGACCAAACACCAAGAGATGCTAGAGGTATAGGAAAGGTGAGGACTGTGCAAAAGACATCAGGCAATTGACACACTTTGAACCGACGCATACGGTGCATGCTGACTCCAGCCAGAATGCCAAAGAATGTCAGAGCTACAGTTTGCGTCTGCATGAAATACGTTGCATTGATGAGTGACCTATGGTTCAATTGAGCCATAGTGAAAGCAAGACAGATGAAACACTCGCCATGTTTTAACAACCAACACAAAAGAATAGAGATATGTGAATGTTAGATAAAAGGACATCTGGACTGGTTTGTGAGGGACGAATTATGATCACCAGAGGCAACCTACGAAATCGAAGAAACCGATCAATGACGCAAGCACCACGCTCCTGTTTTGCAAAAAGCGCGGAGCGATAACCGGCCGCGTCGCAACACGGAGATCCCAATAAGCGAACACGGAAAGAAACACAACCCCGATGACGAGCATCGAAATTACTGAAACTGAGTCGTATTAGACCAGTGGCCCGCAGAAAGAAGCCTAAAATTACCATTCTTCCATTGAGCACTCACAGTCTGACTAAGGGTAAGCGGGAGGAGGATCAACGATACCGCTGTACCAAGGAGGATGAGGCCGACAAGGTCGAGTTGCACAGCAGTCCGTCGCAAACGTCGTAATATGGTATTATCAGAGGAAGTTGCTCCATCCACTACATCTTGGGAATCGTCTGAAAAAGGTTCGATGGTTTCTATGAGTCCAAGTTTCTTCGTCTTGTACTCAGCCCATAAAAGTGTGATGATCAGTGGTGAAAGCGACACGGGAACTAGTATAGCAAACATTGCATCTGAAATAAGAGTGAACACTTCATTAACATGGATAATGAACGAACCCACAACCCCATCTCCAACCTAGGTGTTCGATGACGGCAGTCGAAATATTAGAACCAATGAAAGCATTGACCAGGAAGGGTGCTGAAACGAGAGACACTACAAGCCCTCGCCATTTGAGCGTCGTTATGTCGGCAATGATGATTTGAGTGAGAATTTGTAGCCCACTACCGACATAGGTTAGTTTTCGAACTACAGAAGCAAACTGATCGCGTACGTATAACCGCTATGAAAGAAAGAAGTCAGCAACACATAGTTACATCATAAAAAGAAAACGGTATACATTGCATAGAGAATGATGCCGCCTGCCATTGTGCCTACATTGGGCGCGGAAGCGATCACGGTATATCCTGCGCAGAACTTCGATCCTTCTCCATTAACAACAGTAATTTAAAGCACCCACCGAGAACATAGAAGGACACTGGGTGACGCCATTAGGAACAACTGTGGAATTGAGTGATGTGTACTCACGGACGCCCGCATATGCCCTGCCTCGTGAGGAGACATCCGCGACTTTCGCTATGACCGGTTTGCCTACAGCCACTACACCCTCATAGCGTCGTTCGTCAACGAAAACATAGTATTTGGCACGAAACCCCACCAATGAGCGACTGTGCGACCGCTATAGAACTTAAGAGACTATGCTCTCCGAAGCTAGAAGTCGCGAAAGTGAGGTATACAGAGGTGGTCGATGCATCGAGAGAGTAAATGTACGACGCAAGAGCGAGACTAGATGGCGTGAAGATAAATCAGATGAATGAACAAGCGCGCCTTGTTCGTGAGCGAGAAGAAACGGCAGGATATGCCAGTGGGTTTCCTCGGTGGGGAGAAAGTGGGCGTACCCTATGAAGAGACACCAGCGACCGTAACGGCCATAGATGCGCAGAGCGGCCTGAACCCTTTGAACACCACCGTGGGCGTCTTGTTCTCCGATCACAAGAGCCGTTTCTTGATCCTCAGTCACGCTCCGAGTCCTGGCGCGATAACTGCGTCTGGGTGAGCAATCATGGCTTTCCTCTGTGTTTTTGGAGCCCATCATGATCAGTGGATACTCGACGCGAGGACGCGGAATCAATAACCTGGGGGTTCTGTCGGAATAGATTTGTACCCTGCTGGCATGTGAAGAATTGTCGCCGGCAGTTAGGAAGAAAGGTAACTAATTGTTTCAAATCTGCAATCTGATTAGTACAAACCGCATCGGCCGAGAGTGCCGAACACAATTGAGTATCGCAATTGAGGTAGTATGGTATGCTGGACAGGTAGTACCATAGGAGACTAATCTAATCTTCTTGATTCCCCAAAAAAATCATCTCACCTGAGCTCGCACGACATCTCAACAATTAAGGTACATCGCATGTACTACCTCTGAATCAGACTATTTCCCGCAGCACACATTCAAGTTAATGTTGAGATGAGTCAAGCGAGCTCGGGCGAGATGTCGGAATCAAGAAGATTAGATCAATCCCCTGCCTGTCTAATATACCCTAGAAGCTATCAATTCTACTCAAATGTATTCGGCACTCCAGCTTTTTATAGCATTTCTATTACAACAAAGAACAGCGACGCTCTAACTTAGTTATCACTAGGCTGGCGATAACATTCTTTGTCCTCCGCTGCGTAGGTATACTTCATTCCCAGGCCATTCTGGCCACCACCCATTTGGTTGCTTTTCTTATCCTCATTCCAGTTACGGTCTGAGAGGATCCCGTTTTTGTTGTGCTATGTATTTGAAGTATTTCCGATGCCAGTTCTTTCCTGAGAACCTCGAGTGATCTCGAATGTGCGGGCACGTAGATCGCGAGGATGCATGGGAGCCGCCATGCTTTGATTCTGGACGAGCCATTCATTTCACGTTCTCTTGAGCTTCATTGAAAAGCTGCGAGGCCATGTAGACTTAATGGCGCGCCTTGTGTATACCATCTACACCCTTGAACGTCTGGGGGCAACCTGTGATGGTATTGTAAGTCATCGGTGAAATCATGACAGCGAGGTCCATTCGGGTCTGGTATTCCGGATCCCCGGTGAAACGTACGCTGTCCTCGATCATGGGATCGCCAGCGACCGTGCCCACTGACGCGTGCAATCATATTTGAAGCTCCGCTTCGGACCTTCGTGATCAAGAGAACTGCTGCATTATTTTCGCTCGTTGAACTTCGCAGATCTAGGTATCGTACGACAACTAAGATGTGTAAAGTAAAGTGGTGAAAATGTTGTGTATTTAGTGGAGTGCCGAAAGGTGGGTGGTAGGGCCCGGGATCGTACTAAACTGAATCCAAGGAAGAACCCCGTGAATATAATACTTGGAATCCAGGAGGAAAGACCTCGTGAGACATCGCCTCACCTGATGTGATCCAGAACGATGTTGTAGCTATGAAATTACCTCCTCGTCGCTCCAGACTAGGTCCTCCTCGTCCAAGGGTAGACCACAGTTGCCATTCCCAGAAGTGGGCGCTTCAGTAATGATGTGTCGCCTAAGGAACTGCAATTAGAATCCCCGACATGCAAGTCATACGATTTACCTCGAAAGGAGTTCTTCGATCCCAGCTGTCCCAGCTTCCCAGTCAACCCGTACCCAGTTGTGGACGAGCTCGCCATCACGGTATACAAGTAGCGTAGGCAGCATGTCTGTGTCCACATCCATTTCTTCATACTCTTCTTCATCGTAGTATGGTGTCTTTTCTTCTTCTCTGTCGTCATAGGGATCGTCGCCATCGTCGTCTACGAATCTACCCGGCATGTTTTGTTGTCGTGATGCATACCGCTTCGTCGACGATCCTTTCGAGGCGAACCCGAGGGCAGCAGCGCGAGCCCTAAGAAATTTAGTTTGAGGATACAAACGCGCAAGCTTGGACAGCGTATCGTCCAACGTGTAACACCTGTCCAACGACTTTCAAAAACGTTAGTCAAAATGGACTCGAACGAAAAACCACCTCACCGATTCATAGAGATGAATGACCACCCAAACCCCACGCTCCTCGCCCTCGACCGCAGTGACGAACCCCGCCCTGCCCACCTCCCGCAAATGCCCAAATGGACCCTCCTTCGGACGACCGAGGACGTCCCTCCGAATACGCCGCGCTAGCTCGTCCTCGTCCTCGCCCTGCTCCCAACCTTCCAACGCCCGCTTCTCCCGCTCCTCCTCTAAAAACGTCTTCCCGCCTAGATTTCCCCGTTCCATACGCTTTCTCAACGCTTCCATCTCTTTTTCTCTCTTTGCGGCCTGGATCGCCTGCGCTTCGTGCTGGTCCCGAATGACCCCTTTGACACCTGTCCTTCCAGGTCCCATGCCTATCGACTCGTGCACGGCGTCGGAATTTGTACCATTGTGTCCGTGTTTTGCATCGTCAAAGGCGTCGATGCATTCAAATGAGAGAGAGGGCGAAGGAGTGCGTTCGGGGGAGGAGGACCCTGTATCTGTCCCAAAGAGCTTGCCCGAAAGGACGAGGTGTTCAATGTCCGCGTCCTGGTCGATCCGTAGTTAGCATGCGATATTCCTGTGGGCCCGGTGGAACGTACCATCATGGGTGTCGAACGTGAACGAAACGACAATTAACGACTGTTTATCAAGCGATTTTGCAAAAAGGGTAAAAAAGAAAGTCGTTTGGGAGACTTAGTTTGATGGCGCAGTAATCAACTTGGTAATCGAACAATCGAAGCGTCGCGAGAGGGTGCATATAAGAGAAAATGATACCAGTGAGCCATCACCCAAATCAATAATTTAACTCGAGAGTTGCAGAGGTATGAATGTATAGACGTGCTATACTGTGCGAGCGTTGAAAATGTCCAGCTCCACCTCAATGGAGATATGATGCCCTTCGAAACTAAAAACCAATAAGGGCGAAATAAATCGAAGGCGGACGACCAAGGTAAGGACCATCTGAACCGCGCCTACTACGTGCAACCAAGAATGTCGGGATAAGAAGCCAGAAAACGGGGTAAAAATAAAGGAGAGGACGGCTTCATGTTGGTATGGAACGCGGATGGGCAGTGAGTCGGTGCTCGTTTGGTTGAAGATGATTATGTTCGGTGATGAACGAAAAAAAATAACAATGAGATGAAAGATGCATATGACGAATGGCTACAGTGGGATGGGAGTGGCAATATACACTGGGGATGTAGAAAAGTCGATAGGAAGTGGCACGCATAAATGAATTCAACGAGTCCTTGAAGCCAACGAAGATGATGCCAGAAAGGCAATTCCAGCGGGCCGCAACAGAGATGAAAACAATGCTTCATATCTCCGCCAGTCCTGCGCGTTTAAGATCTCGCGAAGTGATGTTAACACCGCGAAAGTCTTCGAGCCAAACTTGTTGCTCTCCGCAACGCGCAAGTATCTTGGACCAGAATTTCAAAACCCGCATCTGCGGACGAATACCAGAGCGCATCAAGTGCGAGGCACGACTAAGATCGCGTATGTATCGCAAAGAAGGGAACGCGTCGTTGAACAGGAGTGACGAAATTTGTTCCGCGAGTGGGAAGAATGGGGCGTCGTCTTCAATGTCAGATGGAAACGATGCGGCGTCATCGAGGAGACGTTTGTCGATATCGCGGATGCCAATGAATTCTAGACGAGAATGAGCAGGAAGCAAGACATGGGGTGCAATCCAATCAGGGTTTCGCCAATTCCACTCCGCATCGGCAGAACAGATAAATTCTTTCAAGTTTGGGCACCATTCTGCAAGGGGAATCTGCTGAACGGGACGAGGCTGGAGGGATAGATGATGCTCAGCGACAAGCGAAGAGGAGTGGCCGAGCTCTAGTTGGTGGATTTTCTTCCCATGAGCAGCAAAGAAGAGGGCAAAGCCTTGGCCAGCATAACCAAAATCGGAAGACACAACGGATACGTTTCGCAAACTGGGCATTTTCCACTTCGCAATAACTGCGAAAGTCGTGTTGTTCAGTGTCAGTTTGAGCGATTGCAAAACGGGGAATGAGACGACGAGGGCCTTTGCAAGTTTGTGTCCAGAGACGGCAGGGACACTTGACGAGGAAAGCTCGAGATACTCTAAATTCGCCGCCGTTTGTCTAAGCGTTCGAGAAATATGACATGGAAACGGATCGTCGCTGTAGTTTGTGAGGGACAACTTCCGTAGCTTCCTGTGTGGGCTGGCGAGTGCGGAGACCATCTGCTCTGGAGAGCATCGTACATCATTGAACTCCTGATAACGCGTGCACCGCACGGCATGATGGTCGGAAAAAACGATTAAATGTGGCGCGTAATCAAGAATGGTTCGGATATCATCGGTTGCGCAGCGTTTCAACGCGGGTGTCTCCATGTGTAGTCGACGAATCCAGTGGCCACTCGATGGTTTTCCATCGATAAACTGGGTAAGTAAAGTCCAAGCTAGGGCTTTGGCCTGACTTGCTCTGCTTATCCAGACGAACTCGTACAGATACTCTTGAACGTATCTGTTCCAAGCCTTGTTGACCAAGGCCAAGTCGCACTTTACGCGCATGGCAGCGTGATATTCTTCAACACCGCAAGGTGTTTCGAGGAATGAGAGACCAAGAGAGTTATCGAGGGGATCTGGAGACATGACTGATGCTTCGCGGAGAACCATCAACCAAATCTCTGGTGGAAGGTAGGGGAGGTCGTGTGCGGGAGAGTGGTGGTATTGTGTCACTGGCAGGTCGGGAGTGGAGTGGCGCCTAAAAGGTCTCGTCAACGACTGTTTCGAGAGAACTTGACATCCGAATGAAGGTACGATACTCCAGACTGTACTCACCGTTTTGATTGTATTTTAGTTGAGAGAGTCTTGAAGAACTGCTTGACCTGTGTCAAGACACGGCCGGCCGGGATGGGTTGCATCGCGGGGCAACGAAGAGAAAATTTGAGGAAAGAGAAATGGGAAAACGAAGGGAGGGCGGTCGGCGGAGAGGGCTCGCGGACAAGGGAAAAAGATGATACAAACTAGAAAGAAATCGGGTCAAGCGAAGTCGGACCAGCCTTGATTATGTTCTCACGAACGAGCGTCCATTAACATTCCTGTCCCTGGAAGGCTGGAACGGACTTGTTTCGACAATAAGATTCATGAACCTACATTTTTTCTATCCCAAGACAGTCACGAGGGAGTACTATGACTGATAGGACTGCCAAAGACAGGTGTCGCACCCGCGTCAGTCGGCAGGTACTTTTTGTATCAGACTTGAATGCGATCAGTGTCGGCCGGGACCCGGAGGTTAGACACAGTGACACCGTATATTTTACTAACCGCATCGCCAGTGAAACTACATCAACAACTCCTCTGACTAATTTTGGAGCAGGTAGGTTATGAGACTATCAAAGGTTGCACAGTCTTCCTCTCGAATTTCAAGCGGGCGATACGTCGCAATGCAGACTCATCAATCATCATGATGTGTCAGGGTTGCCGTTAAACTGATCCACTCACCCTGGACCGTTATGCTGGGCCGGCATCAGCGCCGCACCGACTGGCGCGAGTTTCAGCCAAATCCCGAATGGACCTCGAGCTTGCGCCCTCGTATGATCAGAACGTGACTCTCTTCTGATCCCCGTATTGTCTGATTTGGGGACTCAGAGACTCAGCGTACGCAGGCCTTCAACTTGGACTGCCGCGTCTTGGCAATCGACGTACGTAATGACCAGCCGCGTTGTCTCCTCTAACGACGCATTACTTACCCTCGTGCTTACAACTGCACATCGCTTTTCACTGCCCTTCAAAAGAATCAAGGATGTTGCTCCCCCAACCCGCCCAGGCACTGTGTCTATCGGTCAATTGCAGAGTCCGCATCCCCTCCGGTAGCAATAACCGCCGCATCGACACACATGCGGTGTAGCGAAGATTCTTATTTGATCCTTCCAATTTCCCTTCTTTCCGACCAATTCCGACCATTTAACTAGCTTCGCTGACTCAAGTGCTTAGCGCTTTCCTTTCCTTCTTCTTCCCTTTCATTCACCCTCTTTACGTAGGATGTTTGAACTGCTGTCCGACCCGGCTTTCCAAGTCAAAGCCCTTACCGCCCTCGTTGCCCTCGTGCTCGCCGGCGGTGTCGTTCGTGCAAAGTTGAAAAGCAGGCGCCGCCTTCCCCTGCCGCCCGGTCCTCCTGGACACTGGCTTTTTGGAAACGCTCTCCCCAAAGCCAAGTATGTACCACTCGTCAGCTTGATAGCTCCCAGTCTAACTTGCATCAAATGAAAGTCAATCGCAGCAGTTTGCCGCATGGATCAACCAGTACGGACCCGTCATCTCGCTGCGCCTTGGTCCCAAAACCATGATTATCATTGGGCGACACCAGGTGAGAGTGAACGTTTGTGGAAATGTGTTCGAACGCAAACGCGACGATAGGAATCAATTGACATCATGGAAAAAGAGGGTAGTCTGCTGGCAGATCGTCCTCGCGCGGTTGCAGCGGGTGAAATCATGTCGCGTGGACTACGCATGATTCTTGCCCCTGCGGGTGAGCAGTTCCGAAGGCTTCGCAGGTGAATCCACATTCCGTTGTCTACTTCCTAGGATTCAAAGGTAACCGGAATACGTTGTGTAGGGCTGCGCACACCCACCTCCAAGCGAAGGCTGCAGAATCATATGGGCCAATCCAGATGCAAGCAGCTCGAGATGTCATCCTCGACACTCTCAATGACCCGAAGCATCACCAAGCGCACGCCAACCGATTTGCTGCTGCTGTCATTCTCCGTATTACCTATGGCAAAACCACCCCTACAGCAACAAATGCTCCGGAGATCATCATAGTCCACAAGATGTTGAAGCGCTTCCAGTCCATTATGCGCCCCGGTGCACTTTTAGTCGAGAAGTTTCCTATCTTGAAGTATGTTCCATTCTACTTGAACTACCTCAAGGCTTGGGGCGAAGAAGAATCAAAAGTCTTCCATGGTCAATTGAGTCGTGTAGTCAAGGAGCTGGTAACAAACACTTCATTGTATCCGTATCCGTTAGCTTATTGATTCGTCTGCAGGAGACGGGTGAAGCTGGCCCTTCCTTTGCCAGATATCTCCTCGAGAACCAAAACACGCACGGACTTTCGTACGAAGAAATGACGTACCTTGCGGGTTCCCTTTTTGGCGCTGGTTCAGACACTGTACGTGTTGTAAAGTGGGTTGATCGAAAGTTTTAACTTGGCCTGGGGAATAGACTGCTGTTGCGATCATGGTCGTTGTTATGGCTGCCGCTTGCCACCCTGAAGCTCAGAGTGTGGTGCAGGATGAACTGGACAATGTGATTGGACGCAACAGGGGTATGCATCTCCCACGTACCGGTGATGGCTCTGAGCTGACTGCGTTTTTTTAGCTCCTACTTTCGATGACTACGATGCTCTCCCTCAGATTCAGGCGTTCATGCTCGAGTGTCTCCGCTGGAGGCCGGTGACAACCTTAGGCTTTGCTCATCGTGCATTAACGGACATTCCTTACGTGAGTTTGCAACTATATAGTTCACACTAGGCGTGCTTAATCCCTCGCAGAAGAACTTTTGCATCCCTGAAGGTGCCATTGTGTTCGGAAACCATTGGTGAGCACGGCGCTTCAAAGCAACGTCCACGGATTTTCTTATGACTGTGAATAGGGCTATTTCTCGTGATCCAGAGGTTTACCCCAACCCCGACGCTTTCGACCCACAGAGATGGTTGAACAGCGATGGACAAGTCCGCGACGATCTTAAGTTCCCCAGTTTCGGATTCGGTCGTCGGTGAGCCCACTTCGGTTCATGATTTGCCACTGTGCAAGCTAACGATATTGCTTGGGTAGCATTTGCCCCGGCCAACACATTGCCAACCGATCCATCTTCATCAATGCGGCTCTTCTCATGTGGTCCTTCCGTATTACACAAGATCCAAAGTCGCCCATCGATGACAAGGGCTTTGTCGACGGCGTCATCGCGCACCCGAAACCCTTTGATGCTTGCTTCACCCCGCGAATCGCGGACGAGGCACATCTCCGAGAGGTGATGGCGAAATATGCTGAGGATCTCTGAGTATCGTGGCGACGGTTGTTGGATAACTTTACATTCTTAATTCTATGTGTAGATCTTTTTACTTGAAAGTCATTTGGTCCCCGACTGTGCATCACGGGGGTATCGTGGTGCAGGTAGTGGGGTATTACCCATTCTTATGCTTTTTGTTTAGGCGGGATTGATTCATTTAAATTACAAGCCCTCATTGCGTTGCTCCCGAGTGATTGATTCCACATAATCATTGATGTTGGAGAGCCGGTCCAGTCGGATGTGGAGTGTCCGACCCGGGGTACAGTTGATTTCGAGCGAGTTGTCAAGTGATTTGCGATGCAACAATTTCCGAGTCCGGCGGGAGTCTGCGTCATCCCACAAATACCTGTTTGCAAGCTAGCGTGTTCGGTCCAACCTATCCGCCTAGTACCCTCTATACACATCCTCGAAATCATCCACCAATGGCCAACCGTCTGGCACAGGTCTCAGGACATATCACCAATGCTTACGGTCGTGGCCTTTTGGCTGGTGAAGTCGCCATCATCACAGGTGCGTTCTCCACTTTCCACCGGCGAGCATGTGGCACTAGACAATGTTCGAATTCTAGGCGCCGGACAGGTGTGTTCGTCCATTAAGGTCGACAGCGTGAGCTAAATAACATCCCGTTCGGTCAAATAGGGCATAGGCAGGAGCGCAGCATTGCTGTTTGCCAAAGAGGGCGCCAAAGTCGTCGTCAGCGAGTGAGTCTGGGTCGCGTCGGAATGTAGGACTCTGTCGTCGTTGACTTGTAAAACGCTAGTATCGATGCAAAGAAGGCTGGTGCGGTCGTGGAGGAGATCAAGGCAGGGGGCGGAGAAGCGATCGTTGTCGCAGGAGATGTCGGTGCAGACGATTTCCCCCAGACGATCGTGGAGGCTACGGTCAAGTGAGTGCATCTTGTCATGACACCTTTCCGGAGGTGTTTTATAGTCGACTTCCATCAGAGCATTCGGCCAAATAAATCACATCGTTAACAATGGTACGACAGGGTGTTTGGGATGCGCAAACGCGGATTCTCATGCCGATCTCAACCCTTATGTAGCTGGCTTCACATATGACAAGATGCTGCACACCATGCCGGACGACGTTTACGACGTTATCATGAAGATTCACGTGCGTGCCCCCTTCCGCCTCGTAAGAGCAGCCGCCCCGTATTTCCGGGTCAAGGTGTGTCGTCTTCGCAATTCGACAAGCATCGCATGGGAACTCGATATTTCCCATGGTTTAGCAGGGCGGAACACCAGCAAATCGTTCCATCATCAACGTTTCCTCAACTTCTGGTCTTCACGGGAACGTCGGCCAGGCAAACTACGCCGCCGCCAAGTCTGCAGTGGTCGGACTCACCAAGACGATCGCGAAAGAGTGGGGTCCTTTTGGTGTTCGCGCCAATACCGTTGCGTTCGGCCTCGTTCACACGAGGTATGTACTTTCCCTCCGATAAGATGCCTAACAGAGTGTATGCTGAACGAACATAGGTTGACTGCGGCTAAGGAAGATGGCGCAATGATCGAGATAGAAGGCAAGAAGGTTGCACTCGGTATTCCGACTGCGCAGGCACGTGTGGCGGAGAGTGTCAGTGCATATGCGGATATCCCACTGCGCAGAGGGGGCTTACCGGACGAAGCCGCGGCGGCGATGCTTTTGTGAGTATCCTGAATTGACGGCGTTCCAACACGAGGGGTACTGAGTTGTGCAATTTCAGCCTTGCGTCGCCACTGGCATCTTATGTGAGCGGCCACACCCTCGAAGTTACGGGTGGACGTGGGATCTGAGGGATACATAATATTTATTTCATGATTCGGATTGAAACAGACTTGTAGAAAGTTTTTGTCCCGGTCGGTGTGATTCGGAAACTACCTCCCTTTTAATCGGCTCGTGACCAACTCATCAGGTGACTTGGAGGGGAAGCCATTTACTGAAATTATGATTGTCGTTTTTTTGTTCATGGTAGAGTTCACTTTCAGCGAGTCATCTTCAAGATGTACGGTACATCAAACTGAGTCGAGGCAACGTGCCAGATCTGGTCTCCGTGCTCTCTCACCGTTCATGAGGGCGTGGAGAATCAGGTGGGCATGTATAGTTATATACCGGTGATCGACCGGCGGTGCAGGAGCTGGACTTTTATCAGATTGGTAGCGGCGCCAATGCCGCACCAGTCCCCGCCGGCGACTCCAGTACAAGTAAATCATCGGGCCTAAGTTCTAACTGGTTGCCAAGTTTCAGAAATAATTGTACATTGTACATCCAACAGAATGGACAACTGTGTCTAGATCTGAGAGAATCTAGACACACTGCCAGACGCCGCCCCCTCGCTTCGGCACTTTGCGCCTGCGCTTGGCGTCAGTCATTGGCCATTCGTTCGTGATTGCGTGATCCCTCTATGATAGAATCCGCCACTCCCATACTCCATTGTAACAGTGGCCGTCCATCACGTCCCAGAATCTCGCTTTTGATTGTTTCTGTCGCTCTCTTGTGTGGGCGAGCTCACGCTATGACTTTGCAGGGCACAACCCACTGCGATACTGCGGGTCGACAAAGGACACGATATCGTCGTCTGTGGAAGGCTTGCCCATCATGCATACATAGGCCTGTTTCGGTGCGAGTCGCGACCACCGGGAGCAAACCTTAACTTTACGGTTTATACAGCTTGTTTACAATTTTCCCACAGGTGATCGTCTCCGTTTGCAGGTGACCGTTTGCTGGACAAAACCCTACCCTACTATCTTGGTAGTCGGGGATCACAATTTCGCCGGAAGGCGATTCCGATATGCCGGGCCTTGCTATTACTCGGTGCTCAACGTACTCAACGTTGTCTCTGATCTGCTTTCTGCCCGCGATGCGCCACGAGGTCGACTCACCATAACTAGATGTAAGATAGTGATCCGGTGCAAAGTTGAACATGGTTCGGTCGTGAGGTGGTGTTTGACATCCCATGTTGTCGGTGAGAGTGACTCGAACCCTTCCGGCAACTTGTTCAACTTGACATTGTTATTAACATTGAGTAGGGCTAGCATCTATACTCGCCCGTCTGATGTTGGCCCATCAGCGCCGCACCGTACTGGCACTGGGCGTGCTCCAGCCAAACCCCGAATGGACCTCGAGTTTACCCATTGTATGATCAGAACGAATGTCTTCTGATCCCCGTATTGGTTTTGGGACCCAGAGACTCAGCGTATGCAAGCCTTCAAGTTGGACTCCCGCGTCTTGGTAATCGATGCAATGTAATGACCGGCCTCGTCGCCGCCACCGCATACTGCGCAGTGGAGACCAACACACTGCCCATCGCAGTTTAACACACTGCCCAGCGCAATTTAACAGATCATCTCTTCAGCAGCTTTGGTACCATCCTGACAATTGCTCAAAGCTCCGCTCACGGCTTTCCCCTCAACACATGATGAACGTCACTGAACTCCGTGTGCATCTACGTGATGAATACATGTCAAGAACAGTGGCAACCACGATTTCACGGCACCATTGGAAAAAATTGCACTCGAATGGTTGTTTGACTTTTCGAATATGACATGCGCCGAAGTTATTCGCAGGACATCAGTGAAGTCTCTTGATGAATAATTAGGATAGTTTGCAAAAAAGGTGATTCAGGCTTCCCGCTGCGCTAGAGCTTTCAAGGCGAGTCCTAGGACTCGGCTAACCCGTACCCTGTTGCAGATCTCTAACGACGCATTACTTACCCTCGAATCCAGTGCGTACAACTGTACTAATCGCTTTTCACTGCCCCTTCAAGAATCAAGGATGTTGCTCCGCCAACCCGCTTAGGCACACAGTGTCTATCAGACAATTGCAGGCCATAGATTTGGTCCGCATCCCCTCCGGTGATGATAACCGCCGCAGCGACACACATGCGGTATAGCGAAGATTTTTATTTATTTTCCATCTTTCCGACCATTTCCGACCATTTAACCACCTTCGCTGACTCAAGTGCTTACTGCTTTCTTTTTCTTTTTCTTCCCCTTCATTCGCCTTCTTTACGTAGGATGTTTGAACTGCTACCTGACCTGGCTTTCCAAGTCAAAGCCCTTGCTACCCTCGTCGTCCTAGTGCTCGCCGGCATTGCCGTTCGTGCAAAGTTGAAAGGCAGGCGCCGCCTTCCCCTGCCGCCCGGTCCTCCTGGACACTGGCTTTTTGGAAACGCTCTCCCCACAGCCAAGTATGTATCACTCATTAGCTTGATAGTTCCCAATCTAACTTGCGTCAAATGAAAGTCAATCGCAGCAGTTTGCCGCATGGATCAACCAGTACGGACCCGTCATCTCGCTGCGCCTTGGTCCCAAAACCATGATTATCATTGGGCGACACCAGGTGAGAGTGAACGTTTGCGGAAATGTGTTCGAACGCAAACACAACGGTAGGAATCAATCGACATCATGGAGAAAAAGGGTGGGC